>LOJH01004544.1:23848-36114 GCA_001685095.1 Ellobius talpinus | reverse complement strand
ACACACACACACACACACACACTGAAAAAAATTTTTTTCTTCCTCTGACAGTTGATGGCTCTGGAATGCTGGCTGGTAGGTAATTCAGCAGCCATTTCAACATTGTTCTGAGGAGAAAACCAGTATTAAGGGGTCAGGGAAGAGAAGGAAGGAAATGGAGGCCTTTGAAGATGTTAAGCTCCAGTCATGTCATAACTGAAGCCCACTACAGCTCACCATGTGTGGACAAACACTTCTATCATATTTGCAGTTGTGGTTTGGTTACATGTCGTGGCCAAAAGCATTCTGACTCATATAAATGCACAGGACCTACAGTCCAATCTGTGTGTTCTGTGTCTGATTACTTTGGCTATTCTTCCCCATGTGGGGTTAGGGACATCAGTGGGAACTATCCTGGCTCTAGGTTTTGTGTCTCCAACAAAGTCCTCAAACCACAGGCCCCTAAGGCCTATACAACATGAAGCAGCTATTCCTCCTGTCCAAGAGGGAATGGAGGTAAGAAGTCTGACTGCTCGTGTCCCCTTTGCCTTGGAATGTAGGCCAGCAGCTCTTTCTTTTGAAGCTGACTGGTGGATGGAAGTAGTCAGTGATTGCTGTTATGTCACTAATCCACAAGGACACTTCACATAGGTAAGCTAGACCAGAGAGTGGTTCACAAGGGTGACCATGTGGACTAGTTTACAGTTGATGTTATTGTATTTGCTTCTTAAATATATATAATGAATTAATCTTTTAAACTTCTTATTAAATTTTAATGTATATATGAAGATGTGCAAAGATATTATGGTTCATGTGGTGCAGGTTAAAGGACAGCTTGTGGGAATTAGTTCTCTCCTTCCATCATGTGGGTGCCAGGGACTAACTCAGTTCCTCAGGCTTGGAAGCAAGCACCTTTACCTGCTCAGCTGCCTCAGTCTCTGATGATTGCTCTTGACTCTTAATGATTGCTCTCCTGTAAACTTGACAGGCTCTGTACCACCTAGGAAACACACCTCAGGGAATACCCATGAGGACATTACTGGGGAGAACTAACCTAGAGAGGAAGATCCCTCTGTGTGTGGGAAAACCTTCCAGGGTGGCCCAAACAGAAAAGGATCTAAGTGAAAGAAAGCAATGCTGCTTTCACTTGCTCCCGAGCAAGTTCATCTATGGCCATCATCACTGCCAGTGCTGCCAGCCATCCTTAGCTGACATTAGACTCCAACGTCTTCAGTCCTGCAATAGGAAATGAAGACCAGCCATTCTCCAAGACTCTTTCAGGTCTTCTGGGACTGCTGGGGCATCCAACCTCATAGCCTGGGTAGCTAACTGAGTTCTCAGCCTATTTAGCATGCATATTGCCATTATTGGACTACTTAATGCCTATTTTGTAAGTCAATCCCCCTTTATAATAGATATACCAATCTGCCAGTCCAGATCATCTAGAAAATCCTGCCTAAGCTACTAGGTTAGGTAAAGATGGATGGCCAAGATCTCCACTGCTTCCTCTTGCATCTTTAAAAATTTCAAAAGTATAAGGATTTTTACTCCATGATAAACTAAAAGTCCCATTCTTACTTTTTAAAGCATACGTGTGTGTTGTGTGTAGATATTCCCACGTGTGTAGGCATGCATGCCCATGGAGTCACATGTGGAAGCCATCTGGGTTCCTGAGCTGTCACTCGTTGCTGTAGTCCTTTAGACAGTGTCTCTCACTGAGCCTGGAAACCTCTGGGTGCCTCTGTGACCAGGTTAAGAAGTCCTAGTCATATGAACTTCCTTGTGGTTCAGGACCAACCCTTGTGTCATGGAGTTTCTCTTTAAGGCTCCCTGCTAACCTCATCAGCACTGGCAACCCCACCAGTCTTTTTCAGGCTCTCCAAAGCCACAGGACAGCCTTTGGCTTTTAATGTTTCTCTTCCATCTGTAGAAACCTCTCCAAGTTCACCATATCAGGTGGATTTAGGATTAGTTAACAGTTTCAATTGTCATGGATCAAAATTCATTGTGACTCCAGTTTTCTTTTCTATCCCACACCCATTATTTTCATGTGTGTGACTGTGCTTTATGCTAGCAGCTAACATTTTTGTCTCTGCATAAGGGAAATTCCCCATCCCTGACTCCACATACCATAGCACACAGTATCTAACATCAGGGAGGAACTGTGTTGTTGAACTCAGCTCCTACAAGAAAGGTTTGACTGAGTAGCTTGTGGTCATGCCAGATTTCCATGTGAACCAACTGCCAATCACATCATGCCGAGTATTACATGGGAAGGAATACATAATGCTCATTCCCTTTTTACTTTGGAGAAGAACTCATAGGATAGCTCAGCCAGCTCCACACATATTTCTGCTAAGTGCTATGCCAACATTAACAAATCTACTTCTCCCACTCCCTACCTCTGCTGGGTTAGACACACAAGAGATGGTCCTGAGAAACACCTAACAAGAGATGGTCCTGAGAAACACCTAACTGTAAAGAACAGAGTGCTTCTAAATGTCCCATTCATCTTTGGTGGTGCTGGGGCTGTGAATCCCGGCTGGCAAGTTTGAAGTCAAAAGCTGACCCCCAAGTAATTCCCCCTTGACAGCACTCAACAAAACTGCCGTCTCTATTGGCAGCCTGGTTGGATTTAGAATTCTGTAGGAAAAACACTTCTTGACCTGACTGTGGAAGGATTCCCAGGGGTTAACTGCAGAGTGAAGACCTACCCTCAGAGCCGGTTGCACACCCACCAATGGAAAGTCCGTACTTAAAGAGTGAGATGGAGAGAAGCTGATGTACCCAGCATTCCCTGCTCTCTTCTTCTCAGTCTGCTGAGCCATGAACAAGCAGCTCTGCACACCGGCCAGCATCACACCTTCCCCATCGTTGCAGGCTGTCTGAGAGCCTAAAGGAACCTCTCCTTTCTTAATTTTCTTCCTGCCATATGTATTAGAAAACTAATATGTATTAGAAAAGTGCATGTGTTAGAAAAGTACATATGAATTAGAAAAGTAGCTGATCCAGGACCAAGCCACTGTGACACTGTCAGGGTGGAGCCATAACTAATGCAGCCATCATTTTCGTTGTCACTGGAAGGGTGGCTTTGGTGTGGTAGGGTGGCACTCTCTCCTCGCTGCTCCTCATGCTGCTATGTTAAGTGAAGGGAAGGCCCTCTGGAAGCCATTAAGAGAAAGCCTACTTGAGTACCCCATGGGACATTTCAGAAGATGGGACGTTTGCTGATAAGTAAATTATATTGTCCCCAGGTTAGTGACCAGTTTCCTACAGATAATGGTCCACGTAGCTGATAAGCTCCTGACCTCCAGACTGTCTGGTTACTTCATGGATGTCATTATGCCTTGGCTCAGGTGAGCTTTGGGATTTTTGAGTTTCCTCTGAGTGGCATCCATATCTGAATCCCCACAGCCCTGGCCCCCAGACCCAAATGATTGACAGTTCCTTCTTTCCTAGATTCTATCCCTATATTTCTAAATAAGACTCAATTTCTAATCCCTCACTGAGTGTAATAGTGATTTCTTAAGTCATCTCATCTTGCCTCTAGGTCAAGGATGCATAGCTGAGCAATTAATTAAGAAATTAATTAACTAATTGATTAAGAAATTTATTAAGAAAACAGCACAATGTGCTTATGAGACTGAGAGTCCTTACTTTGGGTGAATATTTAAAACCACTCCCTGCCCTGGATCTCATGCCCACTAGAGTCTCAAACTATTCTGTTTTCCACCATTCAAGGTGTCCAGTCCTTACTCTTTGTTGGCATTTTTCAATCTTTTATTTATTTATCTATCTATCTATTTATTCTTTGGTAATTTTATACATGAATGCAATGTACTTAAATCATATCCACTCTCTTTTCCAGCCTCAGACTCCTGCTTGATATTCCCCACTTCCCCTTAATGACTTTTCTTTTTTTTTCAACTATAAAACCCACTGAGTCCCATACTGAGTCCCCTATACCTATATGCACATGGACGCAGCACATATGAGCCATTAAGCCCTATTGGGGCATCTATGCCCCTCAAATATACAGGGTTCAGGGGATAGTATCATGGAAGAACAAGAGGAAAGATTGTACTAGAGCCAGAGAAGGGAGGACTGCTGAAAAAGTGTCTTTCAGAAGCTGCACTCCTGAATTTACACCTGCTGTGGTTTCCCACAGGAGACCAGCCCTGGATCAAGATCATCAACACTTTAGCCCAGTGCATGTGTGAGCATGTGCATGCTCGTGTGCTCCTGAGGCTCCACCCTTAGCAGGGACTCACTCCTCTCTCTCAGAAGTCAACGTCTTCATGTATAAAATTGAAGCAATACATTCGAAATAGCTTTTTGAACAAAGGCACAACACAAGGGATGGTGTACCTCACAGGGAAAGCTGCACTGACCTGAAAGGAAGTCCCCCTCCCCCACCCCTCATTTCCTCATCCTAAACATCTCCCTTTCCAGGTCGGTTTATCACCTGACAGAAGATTAAAGAGGAACTTCAGGGCCTGTCTTTGTGGAAATGACAAATTCTGGTGCCTGGAGGAAGCTGGTCCTGGGATTAAACCCAAGGCACTCCCAGGCCTTGCAGATGCCAAGGCATCAGTGTTTCCTTGCTTGTCTGTGTGCCAGCTAAGCTCCTACAGTCAGAGAAACTCTCCAGTGACAAAGGCCACTCACGCTGTCATTTTAGACAGTGTTTCTGGAGCTCAGTGCTGAACTAGACTTGACTCTGCCAAGTGCCTTCCATTAGATCCCACGCTTTTGGGCTATCAGGCCGCACCAGACCCTGTGGCCACTAAGAGGCCCCTTTCTGCCGTAATAGGTAAGGATGCCTGCTAAGGATGAAAGTTAAAGATAAATGGTAACCAGGCCCCAGGAAAACAGCTGCTGAGGCAGACATAATGACTGCCTTCAGTACTTGGTCTTGAGGTGAAAAACAAGACAGAAGAAAACAAAAGCCCCCTGTCTTAGGATTCTCACACAACTCTGCAAATGACCCATTCCCAAAAGGTTCCGGAACTGTCTGTCCACATGCTCTGTGAGGGAAACGGCCCAACCTCCGCCCCAAGAAGCACAGGAAGTGGTAGGAAGAGGAAGGGATCGAGTTGTGTTTTGTGACAACCATGGATTTTTGTCGCTCCCTCTGACTTTCAACAAAACAAGTTGTTTACGAAGATTAATGCTCGGTATGAGAAAAGGCCCCATCTACCTGTGGGTTCCGAGACTCGGGCGTGCTCTGCTCAAATTATGTTGCCTCCACGGGGCAGCTCCAATGTGCCCTTGTGAGCAGCCTTCTGCTGATTTCAAGGGAGATGACTTGAAAACAGATTAGTAAAAACCATAGACATTATAAATCACCGTTCAGCTTCAGAAGATGAATGGAGAAAAGCTTTGATCTGTGATTCAGAGCTGAGCTGAGGTATTTACAGAGAAACACGTCTGCAGGGAGAAGAGAGGAGAAAGAAAGAGGCAGAGAAAAGAGCCTTTGGGGATCTGGAAGACTATGTTCTCGTTCCTGTGACCTAAATGATACAGAAGCATGGGAAGAGCACACAGGGGCTTTCTGGTGACATCACTAAGCCTGCGCAGGCTGGGGAGGGAGAGAGCTTACACAATAAGACATCTGGTCTGATGAAATCATTTAACACCTAGCTTCTTTCTTACTTGACCATCCTATAATGTAGGCTCTGGCGAAGTTAATGACTCCACACTACGGCTTCCTGCAAGGCTGTTTTGTTCTTCCTACATCCCCCAGGAGGCATTTCATGGCCTCTAGTGACCACAGTCCCCTAGTTCCGCTTTCACTCAGTGTCTCTCTTACTGTTTTTCTCCCGTTGAGGACAGCCTGTCCTGGCAGCACCAGTGTGTTCCCTGGGCACCAGAGCAGGTTCCTTCAGCTTAGCCTCCTGCAGTCCCACCTTCTCTGACTTAGAGTCAGTGATAACATGAACTATTAAAATGGGGAGGACTTTTACAGGTGAGAGAATGAGCCTTCTAAGCTTACACGTGTGTAAACTGAGGCTTTGAGAGAGCTTGTCACTTCCCCAGGGCCATGCAGCTGCTGTTGTGTTCTCTCCTGGGAAAAAACAACACGCTGTGGCAGAGTGGACATGGCAAAGGGCTGTCTAAATGAGGGGTATCTAGCATCCTCCCCAGAAAATTCTAATACCTGCCACTCAAGGGGGAAAGGGATGCTCAGGCCCCTTTGGAATTCCCCTCCCTAGAGTGGAAACAAAATGACACAAGATCAGCCCATAGGTGCCAATCAGGTGATACATATAAGGGACATACCTGGTATTGGAACAGTTACTGTGTGCCACACATTGATTGTATGTTTTAATCCACTGACCTTGCCCAGCTCCACTAAGAGTCTGCTATTCCTAGTGCAGTATTCCTACTAACATGGAAGGAAACTGAGATTTGGAGCTGTGAAAGCACTCCCCCCAAGACCACACACACAAGAGGGCAGAGAGGCAGGTCTGTATCTCAGACAGCTCTTCCCGAGTGCAGCATCCTAGACGTCAACCCATCACCAAGAGATCTCCAGTCTTGGTGTGTCTCCAAGGCTTCCCCCTTCCTGGGGTGTTTCTAAGCCAGGCACACAGCGACCACCCTCAGATTCCTCTCTGCACTTCTTGGCTCGTTCCTCACCAGCCCGGTTTTCTCGCCATCCCATCTACCCTTACCCCAAAGGCCTTCCCTCCCATCCACACTGTTATCTCCTGGCTCATCTTTCCCTCCCACACCACGCTTCTAGACTCTTCTTTTTCTGTCCCCCCCTTCTGCTTTCACTTCTTCGTCATCCTCTTCTAGTCTTCCTTCCCCTGCACTCCCATGCCTGGGTCCCCCACTCACATCCCTCCGTCCTGTCTTTCCCCTTCTCCACCCCTAGCAAACCTCTCTAATCTCTTAGCTCCAGTAAGCACTCTTGGTTTCCCATGTTTTTACTAATATAGCTCTGACTGGATCCTGGGTCTCTTCACAGGGAACGGCAGCTTCAGTTGGGGGAACGGGGGAACTAAATGGTCCTTCCCATTTTATAAGCATGTATAGACTTGTATGTGTGTGTGTGCATGTGTGTGTGTGTGCAGGTGCACATGTGGACGACAATCTCAAGTACCATCAGGACCACTGTCCATCTCCTTTAAAGACAGGCTCTCTCGCTGGCCTGGAGATCACCACTTAAGCAAGATCGTCTCTGTCTGCCAAGTACTGGCCTCTCAAATGTGTTCTGCTGTTCCCAACATTCTTACAGGAGTTCTGAGGTCCTCAGCTTGCAAGACAAGTGCTTCATGGTCATGAGCCATCTACCCAGCCTCTTGAGTGTTTCTGTCTGTTGAGTACAGCGTAAAGTGGGGTAAAGCACAGCCACTGGCCTTGATATCTCATAGTCCAGATCTTCTGTCTAAAAATAAAGATAATGTCAAACTACACGCCCTTCTTCACAGCGCTGCTCTCCACTCTCCACCAATGTGTGTGCCCACCCAGCAAGTCCTAGTGAAGCTCCTTCCATCCTGCCAGGAGGCTCTAAGGAACTCAGAATCTGTGCTTTGCTTCTCAGAACCTTACAGGGAGATGCTGCAGAGGCTGCTCTGTAAGGTAACTTTGGGAGTCTCAGAAGGCTTAGCAGCTGCATCAGCCAGTTAGGAATAGGCTCTACAAGGTTGCTTGGAACTATATCTTGAAAGATAAAAAAGCCAGGTGGGGAGAGCAGGAAAGGGTGAGCCCAAAACATGAGGCCAGAGGCAGAAAAGGTGGACGTGGTCAAAGAACAGGTGTCAGCCTCGCCTCTGGGTGAGGCCAGTGAAGGCAAGAACAGGAAAGAAATGCAGGGCCGGTATCTGGAGGGCTCCCCTCTTACAGGCTCCAAACCAGCTTCCTGGGCCTCCTTCAGCAATCTTCAAGGCTGCTACTGCTGCCCGTGAGCATGTCTGAGGCCTTCACAGGCTAATCGCTCCCCTATAGCTCTTCCCCATCCTATGACCACATTCTTGAGACTTCATTCACTCAGTGACCTCGGCACAACCTTGCCCCAAGACCGCTGCATGAGTCATCAGCCCACCACAGAGACTGCCAGCCATTCTGAGGTCAAACCTAGCTTAGCACACCAGAAAAAAGTCTTGAGGCCTAAACACTAGACAAGTATTTAATTACGGGTGCACAGTTTAATTACTTGGTCCAGCTTGATATGACTTAATTTATAAATATAATTTACTGCTCCCTTGTTTCTTTCTCAAGCTATTTAGCTCATTAATAGCGCTGACTCGAAGAGCTCTTCAGTCCCTTCTTGCTGGGCTCCGAGCCAGTGGCTTACCCGAGTAGGGCAAAGGAGGCTGGGAGTGGAAGTCTGCTCCTGCGAGATGCATTTAATCGCTGGCTTTGCGAAAAATCCCTGCCACAGATTGATCATACAAGGCACACTGGCCTGGATTTAGTTCACTGTTGGCTTTAAATTCAGTACGGATGGTGTCCATCAGTACTTTCCCTCAGCAACCAGAACAGAACACCTGCCCCTCTGCCCACCCTACACCTCTGCAGCAAACAGTCTCTCCTTCTACCAAAGGTGACTGGCTCTCCGCAGCACCGCTGGGCCTTCTCTTGGGCCTCTCCAAATAGCACTTGGGCAGTCAGCATTCCCAGCGCTGACTCCATACCTGCTGGGTGTGAGATAGTAAGCCGTGAAAGCTGAGCGTCCCCCCGCCACCGTTCATGTGTGTTCCCCTGCATGCCCAGCACCTCACTAAGCTTTTGCAAGCTTTGCATTTTGTCTTCTGAGCAGCCCTGGAAACAAGGCTGAGGCTGTTAAATGGAGGTTTTCAAGTCAGGCTGCACAAAGGAGCCACCTGGGGGCTTTGACACTTGAGCCCACCCTTCCGTCTTCCTCACCTAATGTGGTCTGTGCTATGGCCTGGTCATTAGTTTCCTTTTTAAAAACAAACAAAAACTGCTTCAGACAATACAAACATGCAGCCATGCTTAGGTAACACTGATTGGAGCAATTTCATGAAGATTACATACACGGGGTGAGGCAGGCAGGCAGGATGGCCGTACAAGCCTGACTCAGAACTCCATCCTTTTGCTCTGTGGGATGAAACAGATGACCGATGACGCCCATCCTCCACCCCGCAAAGGCAAAACATTCCTAAGTTTAAAGAGCAAGGAACTCAATAGAAGTAACTTCTGGGTTTTTCTGATTTGCACACCACACAAAAGTGGTTGCAATGGCTTCTAGGCACAAAAACAAAAAAACGAAAAACATATGAGCCAATGTGCAGAGGCTAAGGAGGGGAAGGAGCAAGTGACTCTGGCCATTGGAGTGGCCTGGAGGAGTGAGACAGGAGACCGTGTAAGGGACAGTGCTGCCAGCACTGTTTCAGAGTAAGCATGGAGTGTGAGCTGGCATCATAGAGCAAAGGAGCAAGGCTTATGCAGCCCAGGGACCAGTATACCTGGGACGCCTTCCAGGAAGCTGTGCATAGCCTCGATTCCAGAAGTTAAACTTCATTCTGTGGCTAACAGGGAGCCAGTGCTGATTTTAAAATGGACAAGGCAGACTGGGATAGGATCAAAGTTGAGTGTTTTTAAAATAATTCTTCACATTGTCTTAACGGCTTTCCAGAGAAAAAGTGTTTTCTTGGGCAGTGTTCTGCTGACCCTTCATGATGAGCTATGGTGAGCTATGTAGATGATTACCATATTGTGAGTTCTCTGCCTCTTTGTCTGTCTTACCCCTCCTCCCTCGCCCCTCCCATTTTCTTCCTCTCCCTCTCTCTATTCTAGTCTCTGGTTCAGGCTTGGCACATGGGTGATGTGTTGGTTTAATCTTCATTGTCAATTTAAATTGTAGCCCCTACAAGGCACACCCCAGGTTTGCTGTGACGGTGTTTCTAGAAATGTTTAAAGTGAGGAAAGAAGAACCACCCTGGATTTGAGCAGCGCCATCCCAGGGCCTGGAATTCTAGAATGAATAAGAAAGAAGAAAAGAGGAAGGGCATAAGCCCCTATGGTCAGCCCTCTCTGCTTCCTGACTTAGGGCACAATGTGGCCAACTGCTTCGTGCTTCTGCCACTGTATCTTCCCTGGCATGAGGAAGCTGTGTGACCCAAAACACACCCTTCCCTCTTCCACTTTTGAGTGTGTTTGTCAGGTATTTCACTACAAGCAATTAAAATAATTAATACAGACAGTATCCTGCTTGAAACATCCTCTGAGCCCCTCTAAACACCGTTCAGGGTGCAGTCATCAGGGGCCGGACAGAAAATGCTGCTGAAGGGTATGTGTTAGGAAGAGAATAAATGTGAAATCCAGATGCCCACTGCAGATAGCAGTGCTGGAGCATCACAGGAGGCTTTGGCCAGAAGGAACTGGCTGCAGGGACAGTTCCTTTCTGCATGAGGGTGACTTATAACATGGCACAAGGCCTGATACATTGCTGTCCCACAGCAACGTCCATTTGTCCTAGTCCTTGCTTGACAGTGTAATTCGCATTGATTCAAACCAAACAATGAGAACCACATTGATTATTCTAGCTTACACACATTATATTCTCCTTTCTTTATGTCTGGACTTTCAAGCCCGCATCTCCCATCACCTGTCCCCTTTCCTCAGCTGCTATACCATCTCCAGACAGGAGCAATCCCAGCCACTGCTCAATGAGAGCCTCTTGGGTTTGATTCTGTGCAAGCTATTTTGCACGCATTGCCTCATTAGGTCTTCTAGTACTAAACAGGGGCTGCCAATCTGACCCTGGGCCTGGTTTTCTGTAGCACTCAACCTGTTAGGTTATACCTTTCTAAAGGTTTATAATCAACAGGAAGACAAGCAACACCCACAAAGTCTCCACATGCCTTGGGACCTAAGATCTTTCCTGCCCAGTCCTTTTCAGGAGAAGTTTGTCCCAATAGCACAAGTGCCAAGGCATGAGAAGTGGGTTTGAGAAAGGAAAGCGATTGAAGCAACCACAAAGTCCTCTTTTTCTAAGTCTTGATTCTACAATTCTGTTGCTTCAGAATGCATCAAAATCCTCCTCTCTATTCAATGTGTACCCAACCAAACCTAACCCTCTCACAGCTTGTTCCTTAGGGTGGGGCATGACATGCCTTCTCTGTCACCTACATCCCTGTCAACTTCTGCTCCACAGCCTCTTGCGTCTCAACAGGGTTTCCTCTCCCACACCTGCCACAGAATTTTGCAGAAGGCTTGGGGCCTGAGCAGAACCGCAGTCCACAGGAGAGCTGGCTGGGGAGGACATGGGATTCATTGTCTTCGAGGACCCCAACCTGATGGAAGGTTTTCTCTCTAAAGAGAGCTGGCCAGAGAGTCATAAGCACAGATCTGAGTAGCCTTCTTGTCAATATGGCTTAGGGACAGACACCTGTGAGCAACACCTGCTTGATGCACAGTTGGAGGATTAACTTAAGGTGCTAACCCCCTCCCCGAGAGAGGTGCCTGCAGCTGGCACTGTCTTTCTGTCTAGCTGGGGAGTCGAGCAGCCTGCTGCAGGTTCAGTTCATGAATATATACACCTCAGTGGGCAACAGATACTCCAAAAGTGTGAACTGTTTCAGCGAGTTCAGTGGTTTCTGGGGGTGCGTAGGGATGGAATTCGCATTTATCCAGTTCTGCATTGTCAATACTGACAGGATGCCCCAAGTCAGCACGCCACTCACACAGTTTCTGATGCTAGGTATCTGCTCAGGATGGGCTCATCCATGTGATAATTATGAAATGCCTCCAACAGGAGATATCTTTCTCAGTCCTTGCCATTTGTACAGGAATACACAAGTGACTGGGGAGCTGTAGACAGAGAAAGAGCCACCAGGGCTGGGTAAGAAAAGAATGTATTGAGGGAAGAGAGGGAGTGGGCTCAGTGAGACACCAGGACTCCCCTGATGAGCCAAGGTTGAAGCCGAGACTGGAAATTTGCTCATGAGGTCCAACAGTTATGCCCAACACGTGACACCCACAATAGGGAGCAGGGGCCCAATGAGAAGCTGGAACAAAGAAAGACTGGCCAGCGTCACAGAGCAAGAAGCAGCAGGACTTAGTCCTAGATAGCCATGGAGGCACGTGAGCTGGACTCCTGATCTTTCTCCTCCTGTCCTTGCTTCTACATCAGGGCTGGTGGCTGTCATTTAGCTTCATAAACCTGAATTACAACCTCTATGATGAGATGAAACTAGATGGCAAGGGTCCAAAGCAAATACATAGGCAAACCTGTCAGTGCAAACGTGCACATGCGTATGTGCGTGTGCGTGTGTGTGTGTGTGTGTGTGTGTGTGTGTGTGTGTGTGTGT
>LOJH01004544.1:3523-21304 GCA_001685095.1 Ellobius talpinus | reverse complement strand
TAGATAGATAGATAGATAGATAGATAGATAGATAGATAGATTGATAGATAGATGGTTAGGCAAGACAGAGACAATGGTGATTCCAAGCCCTGTCCTCTAGGAACTGCAAGATGGTAGAAGGAGAATTCTAGCTTATTCTCAGTACCCCAACTCTTTTCTTTCTTCCTTCCTCTCTTTCTCCCCACTTCCCTTCTTTCTTTCCTTCCTTCCTTCCTCCTCCTTCCTTCCTTCCTTCCTCCCTTATTAAAGATCTTTAAGAATGACACACTGCTCATATTTTTAGATAGCATTTATGAGAGAAAATAATCCTGGGCAATGTGTGTAAGCAGGAGCTCGCTCTTGAATAAATTTGGAAAACAACAACAACAAAAACAGGAATGACAGCTCAGATGACCAGTCTACCTCTGGAAGTCTTCACAGAAGGGAGGTTAAAGACATCCCTTCTTATATGTCTGTCATTTGTACAGTCAGTGGCAACTGCTGTAAGTCATGAGAGCAAAGCTGGTTAACTCAATATAAGTGTTAGATATTTTAGATTAAAAATAAAAGGATTAATAAGCCTAGAGTGCAGAGAGGGGATCTAAACAAAATGGCATTTGCTATGGTGGATGAACAGTGTTTGGGGAATAATTAGGATGGAACAATTTAAGTTACATCTCTGAAGATGGAGGAAAGGAGTTGTTGATCTCCAGGCTCATCCTTCAAAATGGTATGTTTTGCAATGAGAAGGCTAGACGGACCTTCCAATTAACAGCAAGAGTATGAAGGGTCACATATGTAAGTCAGATGAAATGTCAGGGTAGTATGGAAAGATGATGTTTCTATAAATCCTACTAGCACCCCAAACCAAAATAGTCAAGCATTAGCATCCTGCAATTGAGAAAGAGAACACTGGAAAATGCATCACATATTCAGAAAACTCTTGAACAATTCTTTTATAAATGACTACATTTGCAGTTAAAATAGTAGTAATTGATGTTAGACTTAAAGTTCACATACACTCCCTCTTTCTCAAAGTGTCCCATTAAAACTGAAACAAAGAATGGATTCCTAAGGAAACAGAGCATCTAGTCTGGACTAGACCTTAGGTAGTTCCTGAGCCCACACAGGAATGGGTCATGGGGTGGGAATCAAGTAAAGACCTTCAAAAGAAAGGCAGACCTGCTTGGGAGTGAAGCAAATACTCTCTTCCACCAAAGTAAAGCAACCCTAGGTCCTCCAGTCACTCTCTGGTGGACATCTTACAAAGAGTCTCAAACAGCTCTTTAATCCAAAGATCTACCCAGGCACAGAGAAACACACAGCGAGATTAGGGGACAAGAGAAAGGAGTGTGCACAGCCTTTCATTTCCTCATCTTTCGTTACAGAGTCAATATTTCTTTCCAGAAGAAAGAGAGGTGCAAATACGTCTATCCTTACAAATGGCAATCCGTTGACTGAAATGCCAGACCCATCTCCTACCCATCATCATCACACACAAGACTCATTTGAAGAAGATGATAGTGGAAGTCTTTGCTGTAAAAGTGGTAGCCCTTTGTCGGAGGAGGAGAAGAAGAAAGAAGGGGAGGCTATTTCAAGAGCCCACATGGAGCAGTTGAGTAGCCTCTGGTCTGTGCCCCTCTGCAACCCATGCACTTCTCTAGGTACCGCCATGTTTGTACTGTCTGTGTGGGGTATGTTGGTGATGGGAATCAAACCCTGTACCTCTGCAGGAGCAATATATGCTTCTAACCACTGTGCAATCTTCTGTCCCAAGTTGTTTTAAATGAGGACTGTGTCTTTCGGATAAGAATAGACCATATTATCTCCACAAGAAAAATGTCTGATATTTCGGACATATATAATGATGGGTTAATTGGTAGGTAATGGCAGGAGGACCTGAACATCACCCATCCCACCCCACCCTAGCAGAAATCTTACCAAAAGAGGGCGGGGCAGGTGATGAGACAAGATATACAAAAAGTGAGGGCTTCAGGGAAAGGGCAGGGCACGAAAGATCAAGACAGGGAATGAAGAGCTGCAAAGGCAGAGGTCTTTGTGAGGAACATGAGAACAAGCTAGCCAATCAAAACAACTCCTAGCCACCAGGCACTGTGAGAACTGAGTCTGCAGAAGGGAGCCTTTCTGGTAAGGAGGATGCTTATCTCTCCCTCTGAAACTTGATCTTGGGGTACGTTCATTAATCAGAGGATACCTGGAGCCAACTCACAGAAAGGAAGGACAGTACCCTAGATTTCAGAGTACCCCACACAAGTATCAAAATAGATCTCTTCCCTTTTCCTTAGCCCATTCCCAGGACCATCCCCGAAGAACAAGGGTATTCCTTCCATGCGGGCTGATATTCACACGAATGGCAATGAGCAATGGAAAATGTTCACTCAGCAAAGAAAGTAGATTAGACCTAGGTGAATTGAAAGATTCCATTATCCTTGCATAACTGAGGAGAAATAAATTAAGATTCATGAACCTACCATATGTGTTTGGGTCACATTTAGGCTGCAAATGTCTTTTGAAGTATGACCACTCGAATATGTGATTTGGAAATATCAGGGGTTAAAGAAAACTTGGTTAAGGGAGGTGAAAAATAATGTCAGAGAGGTCCTGGAGCAAGATTTTGAATACCTTTTTATACCGTGTCAAAACTTCTGAGGTACATAAAGATAGGAAAGGAGCAAAGAGCAGAGCTGTGAGGAGGAGCGCGGTTTTAGAGAAGGGAGTGATGTAATAAGACCTGGGCTTCTAAAGAGGATTCTGAGCCCAGTGAGATGGTTTATAAAGGTGTCTGACAGCAAGTCTGATGTCCTGAGTTTCATATCTCAGAGCCTCAAGGTGGAAGGAAAAAACTGACTCCTGCAAGTTGTCCCTTTAAATCCATACTAATGGCAGAGCACGGCTTCCGTGAACAAATAGACTTAATTTTGAGAAATTAAAGCAAGAGAGATCATCACACAATGTCCGAGTAGCAGAAATGAAGTGAAAGCTCAGTAGACAGGGAATGTAGGAAGGAGGCTGCTGCGAGCACCCAGACACCAATTGCCCCGAACTAGATCAGTGCCAATGAGAACGTGGCTTTCTGTGCACTACACCAAGTACCTCCTGTCCCTCTTCCCTGACCTTTCTTCACAGACCCCTACCAGCTTTGCCAATGCAACCTGGGGGCATATCCCAGTAATCATGGCCACAGGCCAGATTGACCAGAATGTCTCCGAGTGAGATGCAGGGATCTTTTCTGCACACCTAGGAAGGGTGAGGATGCTATAGGGATAAAGTATCAATGGTGATGCCCAGGAGTCCTGTGAACCAACAGTTCTGTGCATTTTGCGAAGCTCTCCAGAAGAGATTACGGGAGCAAGAACGTCCATTGGCAACACACTGCTCACCCTGCCACAGTTCCCTGTCCTACTGTCAAATCATCGTGTATCCACGGGACTTTTCTCAGGCTGTTTGGGTAGAAATCAGGCAATGATCAAAGAACCTGGTAATTCACATGGGATCAAAGAAAGGGGAAGGTCCTGAAATGTGCTAAGGCTAGAGGATATGTGTCCAACCCCATCATATGCACAAGTGCACAGACAGTGCACACTATTTCCACTAACTTATGTGGGGCCTTGGGTCACGGCTCTGTCCTGTGAGCATCCAGCTGCACCATGGGTTGATGATGTAAGACAGTTTGCTTTTTCTCCTTTGTCTGCTGTTTATCCTCCCTCCTCTTCCTTCTCCTCCTCCATCTCCTGCCCTGTTTCCTTCCGTCATCTCTTTCTCACTCACATCACACACTCCATTTGCATGTTCCAACGTAAAATTCTAACTAAGTTGACTATACAGAAAGAATAAATAACATTTTATTAAAGATAGGGAGGCAGGAATAAAGTTAGTCCCTCACTTACAGAGCAATTTGCTAGCATCTTCTAGTAATTTGCTACTGCCTTGGGGTCTACTAGGGACTGGCTCCATACATAGTTTCTTGTGTAACACAGGATGACTCAACTCTCTTTTCCCTGGGGATGCGGAGGAGGCCCCCGTGCAGGTGGAGCTTGGAGGCAGCCTGCACCTTCCTTCCTTGGAGCTTTTGTCCATGTGCAGCATTGTACTGAAATGGTGGTTGCCACACAGTATTGATTATGCACGTAGGCGGGCCATGTCATCATGAGACTGCTTCTCGTGATAAAGTCACGGCACCAAGAAAAGAAAACATTAGCATGCAAACCAACTCAAGAGCTATTTCTTGTGTGATTGAGATGGTCCCTGACTCGACACGTTTCAAGCCCAGCAAAGCTGAAAATGTTTTAAGATGGAGAACCCCCACCTGCACGGCTCCTTTCCATGTGAGATGGTTAACGTTGACTCCCAGCTGGACAGGATCTAGAATTAAAATGAAGACCAGGCTCTGGGCATTCCCACAGGGAATTTTCCTGATGTTATTAAACTAAGGTGGGACGCCCCGCTCTAACTGTTGGTACTACCATCCCTTGGGCTTGGATCCCGGACTAAGAAGGAGAAGGCCAGCTGAGTATCAACATTCACCTCCTTCTGCTTCCTGACCCCAGATGCCATGTGACCAGCTGCCTTGCCTTCCCGCCACTATGCCTTCCTTGTTACCTCAAACTATGAGCCAAAACGAGCTCTTCTTTCCTTCCATAAGTTGCCTTTTACCTGGTGTTTCGCCATAGTAATGAGAAAAGTACTGAGTCTAGCATCACAGACGACCGCAGCTGGAGCAGAGCAGACAAAAGCAGAGGCCAGTCTCTCCCTGTACAGGCCTCTGTGCATTGGCAAATGTTCAGAAAGGCAAGCACTGCTCTGTCCTAGACCCTGCCGTACGGTAACCACCACACAGGGGTCACAGATCTGTTTCCTGCCTTACAATCTACAGAGCAGAAGAAACTGCTATGTTAAGAAATGTAATTGTTTAGAATGAAGAAAGAAGTCTTATCATTGTAGCAAAAGATGGTTGTTTTTTTATTTCCTTTTAAGTCAGGCATCTCCTCTGAGATCTGCCTTGCTCTCAGCTAAAGCTGGCAAGAGCTGACTTCCTGCCCTGCTGTCCCAGACCCCTTACTGCCATCCAGCTTTGATTAGAAATATCTGTAGACTCAGCAAAGGAGTGCGAACGTTGATGCTCTTTAGAAATTCCGTGCTTTGTGTTCAGGGTCATTGTCCCGAAGTCTCGCTTGGAGATCTGGGGTGGGGAAGGTTGGGAACTAGCCAAGGAGCTGGGTAAAGTGCAGCTGAATGAGGTGCCATTTTTTCCACAGTGCCACAGAGATTGTTTATGCTTTGTCATGACTAGACAACCCAAATACCACCAGGCCTGCATCGGCAGTTGGGTCTGGATTCTGTCATGGTTAGTCCCTGTGGTATTCAAAGATGCTGGTTCAGGAGAGCCGGCACAGTTCGGCTCTCAGATGCATCGGAGATCCTTCAAGCCCTTTGTTGGAGGCCTTGCAAAGCCACAGTGGATATGAGGCTGTTTTCCCGCCTTCGGCGGTTGCATCACAGCTGCCAAGACAGCACAACCAGCTCTGTCTCCGGAGAGACGTTGGCATCTGTGCTCCAAAGGTTAAGCATGCTGGGGCCTGGCTGGTTGAATTGCTTCTCATTGGAGAGTCCCACGGAGAGCCAGCTGAGCCCTGTGGCTCACTGGGGACTAGGAAGCAATCTCTTGCTATTTTTTCCTCCTGGGAAGGAAAGCAGCATATGGTATTCTACCTGTGGGATTGGAAGGACAGGTTCTTCACAGCAGAGCCCCTCCAAGTCTCTGTTTTTGGCCTGCAGACTCTTCTCCTCAGCTCTGTCTTGCTTGGGAGGTAAACGCTTGGAACCAAAGAGGATTTAGCTGCTTTGATTCCTTGATGCTTTAACTTGAGGTCTCTGGAATAGTTATTATGACTCTTAACATAGTTTAAATGTTTCTCCCTTACTCCTATACCCAAACATCCCACTGTTTCTCTTTGCCCTCTTCTGAAATGCTTATTAATAACTGTGGAACCAGTTATTAATTTATACGGTAGAAGAATAAGCTAAAACAAAGACAGATTATTTGGTGGTGATAGTGGCAATGGCGATGATGATGGTGACAATTGTGGTGGCAATGACAAGGACAATACTAACAAGCATTTGTTGGGATATTTTTATGTGTCATGCACACTGGGAGGTACTTTCCACGAAGTCTCTTGCTTAGTTCTCTGTCTCTCTCCAACGTTTACACAGACAGGTATTCTTACTAGCCCCATTTTGCAGAGGAGAAAACTGAGGCCCAATTTACTGGAAACATGATTCTAACAAAAAGAACCAGTACTTAATCACAGTGTGATGTTAGCGGTGGATATGGCAGTTCCATAACAATCTCAGAATTCTGTTCTAGAGGAACATAATTGATCATCGTTCTTCACAGGAACAAGTCCAGAGACAAGAAGGACAAAGGCTATAACACATATTATCTCATACAAACCTACATGTTCATAAATAACAGAACAGCTTGAGCATCACAAACATAAACATCCCAAATGTGAGAGGTTCTGCTAGCTGAAACAGTCTGCGTGCTGGCATAATGCCACAAGTGGAAAATTCCATATCTAACTTCATGAGAGAGGCCACAGTAAAAATAAAGGCACATTGAAAATGCTGCACATTGGGCTGAACATGGTGACATTTGTACAAAGATCATCCCAAGTTCAAGGTCAGCTGGTTACACAAAAGAGAAAAAGAAAGAGAGAGGAGAGGAGAGAAGAGGAGACAAGACCAAGATAATAGTAAAATTTAACATTTTTCCTTTAGGCTCTATAAGGTATAAAGAAACAGGTGATTGTCATATTTCATCTTAAGTCTTACCACATCACTGTATACATGCAAATGTTTGATAATTCAAAACAACGCAAAACATTTAAAACCCCAGAAAATAACATTGCAGATCATTTGTAAAGCCACCATACACGAGAAGACAGAAGGTGAACTTCAACATTAATGTGCCCTGGCTCATCCAGCCAGTCTGAAATTCAGAGCCAAAGCTGTGGATCTCAAAAGCCACAATACTTTCAAAAGCAGTTTTGATTTTTTTTCCTGAGACAGGGTTTCTCTGTGTAATAGTCCTGGTTGTCCTAGAACTTGCTTTGTAGACCAGGCTGGCCTCGAACTCACAGAGATCCGCCTGCCTCTGCCTCTCAAGTGCTTGGATTAAATGCATGCATCACCACTGCCTGGCTCAAATTTTTCCCTACCTTTTTCTTAGGAGAAATGCCCAGGGAGAGAATCACATGTTTGACAGTTTCTGTATTTATCAGTGTGTGACTGCCAGGACATCATTTCTCCACACACACGTAACTTTGTGTGTTAGATACCCTGTTTAAGTCCAACTTGAGAAACATGCTTCTGTTGGGACCTGCTGCATGCCAGGCTCTCCCTGGGATGCTGGGATGTAACACTTGTCTCTGAGGACCCCATAGCCTCACAAGGAGGAAGGCTTTCAGATGCATGTCTTGCTAGGATGCGGTGAGTCCGGTGAGAGGCCTGCACACCCTTCCCCTCTAGAGACGCTGGGTACAGCTGTGCTTTGAAGGGACGCTGGTGTCCTCTAGGTACACTTTATGTGCAGTTAGTTCACTTTGTACACTATGTACAGCTACAATGCTTGGGGGGATGGTGTTGCTAGAAGTTTGCAAAACAGAAAAGCAAGCAATCATAGCAAATAAAACAGCCACAGGTCAGTCAACCAATTCCTGATCTGTCAGCTAGAACTTCCTACTCGGAAAGTTTCCCGGGTCATCCCTTTTGGCAGAACAGAGCTCTCTGGGCCATGGCCCGTGTGCCACAAGTGCTGCCCTCCACACGGCCTCCCTTGTCCCCTGCCCAGGACAGCATGCTCATGTTCTCCCCTTCCAGCCCTAGGTGGCTTGACACGTTGTCCAGGGACAACAAGTCTCTCCCACAGGGTGCTGTGGTATGAGACTTGAAGAAAATGGCCTTTGCTCATCCCCACAGATTAGTAGCTTTCCTGGGCTGAACCATGAGAAAGTCAGAAAATGCTGGAAAACCAAAATAGGAAAGGAAAGAAGGAAGCAGACAAACAATAAGTTGAGACAAGATCTCAGAGTCCAGGGTATTAAAAGAAAACCCTTAACACTCTAATTGCCTTCAAATTCAGGGGAACAAATATCCTTTCTGCCTGGAGTCCCCCCATTCATTTTACTAAATTCTTTTAGAAGTGCTCATTCTGAGGAGTTTCTACTTCCTGAAGAAAGATCTTTGGCTAGACAGCTTCCAGATCCTTCTTAACTACCACAAAGTCATCTTTATGATCCCAGCAAGAGGAACCTAAAAACAGCAGATGTGTTAGCCTTCTGCTGCTGCCTCTCTCTTCGCTCCAAGCTCTCTAAGCTCTATAGACTCACTGCCTACTTGTCTACGTGTCCCGTGGGCGCTACCTCCAGATGGCTTCTGTGGCCAATGGCTGCAGGCACGTTCTGCCTTCTCTACAGGTGTCACCAGCAGGCCTCTTGGTCCTTGTCCTTTCTCCTCCATGGAGGACCCTCTTAGTACAAACAGCTCACCTGTCAGAATAGGCCACGCTCCAAGGCAAGAGACTTTCATTTCCTCATCTTCAAACCCTATCAGAATTTAGCAGAAATAGACACTAAAAATGCAGTTATGTGGCTGGAGAGACTGCTCCTCAAGTAAGGTGCTCCAAGCTCCTGATAGCCTGAGTTTGCTCCCTGGAACTCACATGATGGAGGAGACAGGGTATTCTCACAGCTGTCCTTTGACCTCTATAGGCAGGCTGTGGCTTGTGTGTGTCCCACCTCTGCAAAATAAATAAATCTAAAAAATTAAACAAATGTAGATATAAAATTAACAAATAAGAAGATACATTCAAATTACTAGAGAGCACAATTTAAACATATCAACACTAAAATTCTGATGGCAAAATGACAAGCAGAGGTGTTAGATCACATCAGACATTCACTTGTCTGGAAAGCAGTGTGTGTGCCATCAGGTCTGACACTAAAAATGCCTGTGTGATCTATGAAATATGTGTCATATACTGTATCAAGACATACAGTGCTGTGTGTCTTCAGTGATAAATTGTTATCTTACCGTGTACTTTTCACCATAGGACATGGTAGATAATTATTACTTTTGTATGTTTATTGTCTCTCTCCATGAGAATATAAGGGAATGGCCTTCCTCTCACTTGCTGAGGCATCCTGTGCTCCTGTAGAAGTGATGGACACATAGATGTGATGTATAGTCAACTAACTGCCATTGGAGGAACAGCTGAAGGAGCAAGCACAGGAAATGCACAGCAGACACGGTGAACATCCAGTGCCTTGAGCACAGAAGACTTCTTGGGTATACTGTCCAGATCCTTGACAACAGGCCAGAGCCTTCATTCCAGCACTGAATTGCTTGCTGGCTGCCAGAAGCCCAAAGCTGCCCCCTCTCCTGAGAGCCACCATCAGAGGGCAGAGACATCTCTCCCTGAAATGGCAAGAGGTTGCATATTATGCCTAGAGGAGGCCAATGGCCAAAGGATGACTAATAGAGAGAAGAAAATGTCACGGTATTGCTTGACATCTAGAGTTCCCCCACAGGTTCTAGGTGACTACATCTGCCTCCCGGTCATTCTGTCTCTCTCACTCCTTGGCTGTTTTCCTTGGGAGCACTCTTTCAAAAGAAATCACTGGTATAAAAATCCTGCCATGCCCCTTGTGTATCAAGAAGCAAATCTGAGATGTGGGGAGGGGGGCTACTTATTATCTATTACCTATTGTTTGACTTTTTTGTTTTCTTTTTTGAGACAGGGTTTCTTGTGTAGCTCTGGCCATCCTGAAACTCCCTCTGGGAACCAGGCTGGCCTCTAACTCAGAGAGAGACCTGCCTGCCTCTGCTTCCCCAGTATTGGCATTAAAAGCATATGCCACCACCGCCCAGCACAGACATTCTTTATCCTTTTGTAAATTTAATGTACTCTTACCTTCATAATCTGTTTGTAAGACAGTTATCACTGGTTTACTCATGCAATTCAGGTTAAAC
This sequence comes from Ellobius talpinus, assembly GCA_001685095.1. Taxonomy (NCBI): domain Eukaryota; kingdom Metazoa; phylum Chordata; class Mammalia; order Rodentia; family Cricetidae; genus Ellobius; species Ellobius talpinus. Next base: position 11,275 of record LOJH01004544.1, on the reverse strand, counting down.
CACAATTAATGTATTCCACATTGTCATGGCAGGATCTGAACAGAAACTGACCAACTCCTGTCTCAGGATTCATATTGCTCTTCAATCCTACGTTGTTATCATAATCTGAAATGTCCAGATGGGCCCTTGTTTACAGACTTAGTTTCCTGCATGTGACACTATTTTGAAAAGTGTAAAAACTTTAGGTATTAGGCTCTGGTGGCAGAAGTAGGGCAGTGGGCAGGCCTTTGGGGATTAAGGCCACCCCTAGCTCCTTCCCACACCTTCTGCTTCTTTTTCATGAACAACCACTGCCACAGGTTCCTTCTCCCATGCCTTCCTTACCATGATGACTGAAATCTCTCTGAAACCATGAGCCAATGCAAATCTTCCCCCCTAATGTGTTTCTGTCATGCATTTTGGTCACAGTGGTAACAAAAAAACTAACACAGAAAATACCCCAAAATATTTCAATGGCAAAACCATGTTTTGTATCTGACCCCCAGTTAAACAAGATGTGTAATTAATCTCAACAACATAATCCCTAAACTGAAGAATAATTAAGTCACTTTTCCTTTGCCAAATTGGCTCTTCCTGCACATTCTGATGAGTCTGGCTTCCAAGTCGATGTGGGGTGCTTTTCACTGCCATCTGGGCCTTAAGTAAGTTCTCAGCATAATGGGGAGACAGGTAGACCTAGCCTGTTGATTGATGAGGACGTCCAGAGATGTTAAGGGCTATTCCCCAAGGCAACATAACACTTTCTCACCTGGCTTGAGCATTTCGGATTCCTTAGGCAAGCCATTCCTGTGAGTGAAGGGCTACTGGAAGAAACTGGTTTTGACTTTAGTATCTCCATCTGTGTCTGATTCTATTGGCCAAGAATGGGACAAATACCATGCTGGTATCTCCCTCAGTGACTACGTTTAAGTGGAACTTGGGTCAGGTGACTTATAGAGTTGAAATCTATAAACTGTTGAAAATTGGGAGGAGTGGACTGCTCATTTCTTTTGGAGATAGGTTATCACATCATAAGGGAGATTTTGGTTTCGAAATATTCAAGCCTTTTTTCCTGGTCCAAGTGAGCAGAAGCTGTCAGTAGATAGATGTACTACAAAGCAAGCATAAATGAGACAGCACCACAACACAGGGCCACCAGAGAGAGAAGAACGCTGGGCTGTGGCTCATGTTGTAAGTTCCCGCAGAGGCGTCAGCAGCAAGGATACAGCTTAGAGTATTCACTGCTATGTGCTTTCTGTCACTGCTGTTTCTTTCCTGTCCAAACAACGTCCCGAACTTTCACGTCCCATCTAGATTTCATTTGCTCTTGAAAACAGTGGAGTTTTTACCAAAGAAGAAAATAGAAAAGGTTTATTTCATTAAATCTGCAATAAGAAAAACAAAATTTGCAATGTCATCCCCAGATTACAATAAAGTTAAAATCTATTACTGCAGTCTCCAGATGGCTGTACTGTCTTGCTTACTTCAGGCAAGTAGCTCCCAACCTTCCTAATGTTGTGACCCTTTAATACAGTTCCTCATGTTGTGGTCACCCCAACCATAAAATTATTTTCATTTCCACTTCGTAACTGTAATTTTTCTACTGTTACGAATCTGAATGTAAATATTTTTGAAGATAGAGGCTTTCCAGAGGAGTCATGACCCACAGATTGAGAACTGCTGCTTGGACAATTCTGTACTCTAGAGCAAAACCTCACAAAATAAAGATTTTAAAGCATTTTCATTATAGTAGAGAATACTTGGCTATCAAAGCCTTGAATACCATTTTTTGTGGTAGTTCTGGGAGTTGAGTCCAGGGCCTTGTACCTGCTAAGCATACCCTGGAGTAATGGTTACAATGCACAATTCAAAGACTGCATCAGAGTGGAGAGAGAAGTTCACAAACAGACTGACTATCACACATTTTGATATTTCTTGGCTTCTGCATCCTAAGAATTATATATTAAGAGACTAGAATGAAACAATCCTTAGTGTTTCTTTTAGTTCTGTAATTCACATTTATGAAAAGCTTTGGAGAAAGATCTCAGAGATCCCACAGCAAATATTTCCTGGATAATTTTTTTCTAGAATGTTGCTATGTGGTGAAATGTAACTTTCTCCCCTAGAATATTTATCACGTTGAGGTCTGGGACACAGCTTGGTGGTAGGGAACTTGCCTGGTATGTATGAGGTCCTGAGTTCAACTCCCAAAGTCAAAAATAAAACAGCAAAACTATAACAAAACCCAATAGACCAAAACAATAACAACAAAACTCTACAGATCATATTGAGAAATTCTTTCACAAGAATTTCTTTTAAATTTTTAAGCCCCATGCATGGTCAAAGAAATTATAATTGACCCAGTGAAATGAAATTATGTTAGGAAAACATAATGATTCTGGAGAAGAACCTGAAATTGAAATGGTTGGGCAGACAACATAAACCTGATAGGTCAGAAGTCAAGATCAGCCAGAGCAGGGAGCCTGAAGTGCTGTAAGTTCCGAGAGAGAGGGAACCGGGGGTGCTGTGCACCCTAACAGGGAGAACTCAGTGTCTGAAGTTGCATAACAGAGAGTGATAGCTCAAAGACCAGAATCAGGGAAGATGGGACATCTTTTTTTTTCCCAGGCAAGACATAGCTTATTTGTTCTTTTTCTTTGCGTCCCTCTTGGTTTAGGCAGCTGTGCCTCTAGAAGTAAGGTTGATAATACAAATGGCTGCCTCAACCAAGATGCTAGCAAATGCATCTGAGACTTGCTGTCCATCAAGGTTCATTGGGAGACTGGGGTGAGTTAGGGATACTGAAGGAGGGTGATGCAATCATCTTTATTCTCAGGTTTCTCCTGACTGTGTGTGGAGGGAAAATAAGCCACACCACTTCCTTTACACTCTTATGCCAAGCTGAACCAGGATAGGATATCTGGCACCAGGGCACAGGATATAGAAAAAGAAGGTAAAACCAACCATGACCTCACCCTCACAGAGAACTTGACAGAAGTACTAGTACAATCCTCTCTTCCCTTCCAGAAGCATCTCTTCCACTTTCCCAAAGAAAGCTACCTAGAATACTGCTATGTTTAAGGACCATGGTCATTCACTTTCATAAGGTTCTGGGAGGAGACACTTTGATCTTGTCTATCCTTCAAATATTCAAGAAATTACTTATTCAGAAACATAGCCACATAGAAGATGCTCAGGAAGCAAAGCTATCTATATCCATTAATTAGAGATAGATATTCTGGTTTATATGTTTAGTGCATTCTCTAGCTGTCCTATGGAAAAGTGAACATCACTGGGTTAAGACTAATAGTAAAGAACCTAGTTGGAGTACTTCTGAGGAATTCATAGGAGAGGTGGCAGTTGCTTGAAATTCTAATAGTATGTTTTGGCTGGACAGACATATGGACTAGTTTGGAGTTAGCGGATTAGTACTGACCCATGGGGCTATAGGCAGAAATAACATGGCTCATTTCTCACTAGTGCTGAAGTGAGGTGACTCTTTCAGTGTCCTACTGTCTTACCAGTTCCTGGGCCTGGTGACACCCCACACTGTAGAAGCCTTTCAGTGAGGAGGTCCTGAGGGAGATGGGGTGGAGCCCCTCGTGTTTAAGGCACAGGGGTGGGAGCTATGTTTTACTGCAGAACAGTGCAGCAGATTCTAACACGCAGACACTAACTGTGGAGATGTGCGGTCAGGTTTAGGAAGCAGCTCAGAGATGGAACTAAGGAGTTTCTGACGGGCTAAAGATAAACAGCATTGAAAGGATTATTAACAAGGAGCCAGAGATTCGCAATGGCTGTTGGAGCTCATCAGCTGCAGCTCTCGTTTCCACTGAGTTCAGTATGGTGTCTAAATCTGTTCAACAAACCGCTTCAAAAATGTCCTCCAGTGAAGAGTGGTGAGTGACTTGCTGTACTTGGGATGGAAGGGTCTCCTGAATCATCCAACAGTGTTTTGACAGTCTGTTACAGGCTAGAGAGACACATGATTAGAATTTTTATTCTATTATGGAACTAGTGATTAATAAGAACTTAGAGAGAAAAATTGGGGCTCAACCTGAAGATCAGAAAAGCAAAGCAGCCAACCACTAGCTCTTACCTTGACCTCAGTACAAAAATGGTGATCCTGCCTCCAGGAATCTCAGAATGAGACTGTATCTGTGAGCTGTCTCCTCCCATCCCATAATCCTTTCTACGGCTGGGATTAAAGGTGTGCACCACTGGGATTAAGTCATGCAGTGCCCCCTTTCTATGGCCACTAGTGTGGCTACTGGGATTAAAGGTGTGTGTTTCCACTGCCTGGTCTGTAAGGCTGACAAGTGGGTCTGTTTTCCTCTCTGATCATCAGGCAAGCTGTATTTATTAAAATGCAAGTGAAATAAATGCCCCACACTAGTGAGTCAGGATGAAAGCAGTACAAGCATTTTCATCTGTTCCAGTCTCTCAGAAAGACTGGAACCCAGGTCCTTTCTCTGCCATCACCAACAACAAGGTCAGGAAAGACAGAGGGCTATGGAGAGCAACAAACCTTTTATGAGAAACAGAAACGAAAAAGAAAGAACTGCTCTCGGATAATGGCTACTGGTGGTATAGTTGTGCAAAACAGTTTATCCTAACACTAGTGACTGGTCACACTGGCTCTAAAGCAGATGTCAAAGTCCCTTGTTGAGTTCTTGTTCTCAACATCACTGTTGCCCTGGTACAAATCCTGTTGTTAGACTAGTTATAACTGCTGTGCCTCAGCCACTAGATATTTTTCCGATTTATTTTTCTGATTATTTTATTTATTGCTTTTATTGATAATCCCACTGTATAGCCCAGGCTGTCCTAGAGCTCACTAGATGTATAGGCTGGCCTAGAAATCTTGGCAATCCTGCTTCTGCCTCATCCTTTCAGGCACTAGAACTAGAGATAAATGTCATTACACTCAGTTTAACTAAGCTATTGTAAATCACGAATAATTAGGAGGGTTTATTTTTATTATTATTTAGCTCCTTAAAGAGCTAAATAAGGTAACACATAAAACTTCTGCCAACCTATATAACTTGAGTCTAATATGCAGAATTGTTATTATTTTTGACCAAGCCTCAAGGTTTTCTCTTTAATGTTGAGTCCACATGCAATCCCGATGAGACTTACAGAGGAAGTTTACATCGAAATACAAACCACAACACAATGGCGTTTCCAAGATGTCAATGGCCGTGAACCTTACACATCAACTCGTGTAGGGGAATGAAATGCTTCACTGTGAGCTTTATTTGAAGTAATGAAATCAGCAGAGTATGCACTCATTAACCAAATGTTTGTTAAGCAGTTTATGGCCCTAATCACATAGACTAAGCTCAGCTCTATTGTCCCCACCCCAAACATATCCCACCTCTCTGCGGGTAAAATGGGGAAAATTGTATCTAGACCTAGTTGCCACTCACCCCAACATCAGTTTCCCGATTGGATTGTAACAATGGGATCAGAGCCTGACAGCTGAGCACCAAGACACAAAGGTAGGGAAAGAAGAACAGACCAGAAAGAAGCTCAGAGCAGCCTCATGGTCAAGAAGGACAGGAAGCAAGGCTGGACAGCCATCGCTACAGGCTGTAACTCCAGCACAGGCCCGCCCTGAAAGAGAACACGCTGTCTTGTTGGCAGTTGGAGAACCTTGATTCTTTTCCTTTGGGACACTCTGAGATAAACATATCAGCCCTTCCCACTGCCCTTACTTGTAGTTAATAGCCAATTCAGTCCTAATTTTTAGATCAAAATTGCAGCTCTTTCCAGTCTACATAGCACAGAACAACTGGAAAACAGAGCAACACTACAAGGAACCTGGGAAGACTGGCCAACAGGCTGGACCAGACTCCAGATCTGCCTGAGAGAGATCACTTCATTCTCAGGGCCCATTTTTGGGAACTCATTGAATATTCCCTGGTAGTTCATTATGATGACAGCCTTAAGAAATGTTTATTATCCCTTACAGTGTGCCAGGACTTAGGTGTTAGGCACCAGGCACGCAAAAAATTCTTTCAGTCTGTCTTCCTGTTAGTGCTTTGAGTATAGTGAGAAAGACAGCCACAGAATCCACATGGACACAGCATGGGAGGTAAGGCCAAACTTTCCACACCATGGCATCTCTGGGAGGACACTGCACTGAATTGTGAAGGTACAGAAAAGGCTAATTCTGGAGATATATAGGAGACCAGCTGTGGTGCTCTCCTGAGATTGTAGCATTCTGGAAACTGAGACAGGAGTACTGTGAATTCAAGGCTAGCCTAAGCTACACAGTGAGACTCTGGCCAAACAAACAAAAAGTTATTACCTGTAAAAGACAAACAGAAAGAGAGAGAATGTGTATGTGTGTGTGTGCACGCACGCATGTTTGAACAAATAAAAAAGGTATGAAAAAGCATTTCAGACACAAGCAGGAGCCTGGCCAAAGACAAAGGAGGATCCTTATCTTTGGGAACAATGGTGACCCCAGCATGGGGTGTGTTTCCCGTGTGAGGATGGAATAAGACTCATGTATAGAAATCCTAATCCCTGGGCACTTAAGAGCTAGGGGGTCGATTTGGCAGTCCAGTACTGCTGGAGAAGTGGGGAAAGAGCCAGGGAAGAACACCATGGGGTATAACTGGCGGTGAGATTTGGACCCACCGAACACCCAGACTTTAGAGGCCAGAAAAACTGAGCCACGGAGAGATGATCACCAAGGAAGAAGTAATATAATATCGATAGTTTTAAGTATATGGTATATAACAACAAAAATGCAACTAAATAACCCAAAAGTAACATGTATTCCATTTAGTGCCATGAAGAGCATGCAAGTTTTCCAGAAGTGTACTCTGGTGTGGGAGCCATGCAGCAATGGGGCGAGCTGCAGCTGACTTGTGTTTCTGTAGCAAGGAATGAGTTGAAGATGGTCTCAGACAAGAAAGGGCATCTTGAAACTAAAATCAGAGGGCTCTGTAGGTGAAGGGTAAGAATGAGTAGAAGTGAAATCTATGGAGAAGATAACCGAGGAAATGCAAAGAGCAGAGAGAACATCCTTGGACAGCATGGGGTCCTCATACGTTCTAACCGTGTCAACTGTAAGTACATGTGACTCAAGGCCCAGCACAAGCACAAACGAACAGGCATAATCAATTCTGTATGCAAAACAAATCAAGAGAGAATGTTTACACTTTGTGCCTTTTGTGACCCCTGCATTTTCTTTCTCTACTGGTTTATTTCATTGACAAATCTGCCAGCCGATTCCATGGCCCACTAACTAAGAAAGACCCAGTGGATGGCAAGGTTCTTCAGTTCCTACGCTTAAATGAGAAAGATTGAGAAGAGATGAAAACAAATATCTAGGTCCAGGCAGGAAGTCGAAGCAGTTGAGGCTGTAGAAGCATAGATGAAGTTATGTGCTAAGTATTCAGAGACTAGAGTCAAGGAGAGAGGCAGGAATGAGGAGGCCATCCAGAGAAGCTTCTGCCAACAGAATGAAACACTGAGCACAGACAAGGGCAGGCTGCCTGCTGCCATCCAGCCCCGACTACACCAGAGTTTATAGCATCAGCAAGCATGACTCCCTTCTTGCCAGTTCTGTGTGGTACTCCTTCGCCAAAAGCAGCCCATAGTTACTGAATACACACTGAAACAAGACCACAGCACTCCCTGAGCTCCTTTGTTCCACGACAATGCCACACAGCTGTTTCAGTTCCCATCCCTTTTAAAAATGTCTAAAGATCCCCGGCGGCAGTAGGCAGGCAGAAATGCCAGAGCAGTGGCCCGGGC
>LOJH01004543.1:18556-36116 GCA_001685095.1 Ellobius talpinus | reverse complement strand
GAAAGAGACAGAGAAGGGGGAAAGCGGAGAAGTGGGGAGAGAGGCAGAAGCGAAGCTGCCTCTCCAAGAGAAAGATGGAAAAGAGAGCGATCTCAGGCCAGAGGCTGAAGATCAGCCTGCCTCAGCGGATGGGGGAGGGAGTGGGCGTGGCTTGTCTCTTAAAGAGACAGAAAACCATTACAGACTATATCTTGCAGGCTTGCCTACAGACTGATCTTATGAGGGCATTTTCTTAGTTGAGGTTCCCTCCCCTCAGATGACTTTAGCTTGTGTTAAGTGGACATAAAACTATCTGGACATAAAACACCCCCTCAAAGGCCCATATGGCCTATATATCCTTCCATGGGAGCCCCCCTGATGATCTCCTTTTGAGGCAAAGTTCATGCATGACCAGTATTTAAGACAAGACTAATAGGATCCCCCTACCAAGTCCATAATCATCCTTTTATCTTCTGGCCACTCGTCCACAGGCTGTCACTAGCTGGGGCTATCTCTGAAACATATCACCGTCTGCTTTTTTGATATGAGCAGCTCCCTCACAGCTGACGGTCTGAGGGATGATCCATGGCTGGCCTAAAAGAAAAAAGGCAGCGACCCTCTGGGAACAGCTGGTTATACTGATGGGTGGCCAGGAATTAGAGCTGCCCTTGAACAAGATTGCTCTCCAGACTAATTTGACAGGGTCGGAGAGGCTGACTGGGGATTGCATAGATAAAGGCGTGTCCTCAGGAACAGGAAGGACATCAGGAAGCCAAGCAGGGGCTGGGCTGTGTCTCCACTCCAAGCTAGTTTTGAGCTGGTCAATTCTAGAGGCGGGCTCTGGGTCAGCCCTTACAGTTCAGTCCTGGCTTGGGGCTACATCTGCCTTAGTGTGGGTGTGACCGCAACTTTCAGGGCTTGAGTGGTGAACAATTTTTGTGAGGTGTTAGCTAAATCTTCCGGGAGCCCCTAGAGGTGGGTGTGTCCACATTCTCAGAGGTCCTTTGAGTCCTTTGGGAGCATTGGAGGCAGGCGACCAAGCGTGACCTCAAAAGGAAAGTAACCACATTTACAGCATGGGCAATGCACCCTACACAGTACACGTGGTAGGATTTTGTTTCTTGGCAATGTTTGGCCAGTGTCATTTTAAAAGTCCTGTCCATTCTCTGAACTTGATGTGAAGATTGAAGGTAGGACCACGTGCACAGTTTCAAGTCAGTACTCTGTGCAAGTAGGAAAAGCTTTAGCGTAGCCTGAGAAACTGTACATCATATCCAGGAAGTACAGGAGCCCTCGGTTGGGTTGAATGCTGTAAAGTCTGCTTCTAGATGTTTAAATGGTAGGCCCCTGTTTTTGTGTCAGTGTGGGGGATTGTGTTCCTGCTTGAGATTGTTCTAAGCACACTGCAGACAGGCCTTGCTAGCTTGTTGGGTCGCTGTTGGCAACCTCGGGAACAATAAATATCTTTGCATTTTTTACCCCCGAGTTGGGTAGCTTCGTGAGCTTGCAGGACTAGACCGCGTCTCAGGAATTATAATTTCCCTATAGTCGTCAGTCTTCCTGAGTTTTAGTAGCCCCTTCATGGGTTATTAAAACATACTTCCTGGGGGTAATGGGAGGGAACTGCTGGGTTCTGTCTTCACCAAGAGCAGCCTGTTTTGTTGCCTGGTCTGCCAGCTGGTTTCCCTAACTCAGGCATCCTTGACATTTTGTGAGAGCCTGGCAGTACCTCACTGCCACAGTGGGAGCGAGCCTAGATAGCTTCTAGGAGCTGGAGAAGCTGGTCTCTGTTTTTAACGTTGTACTCCCTGTGCTAAGTGGTTCCCTTTCTCCAGATATTTTACTTTGAGTCTCTAGATGTAAGGGTAGACTTCAGCTCCCATTGGACAAGCTTCCATATTTGAATCGGGGAGCAGCTCATCCAATATGTCAAGCTGTGAAGAGAAAAAAAATATCTCTTTAATGATTTCTCTGCAGTCATGGAGGGCATCTTGTTCCTCCTCAGGCAATTATTGTCCAGATAACATAGCTGTCATCTTTTTGGATGAGGGGAAGGCCTGGCATTTTCTTAAGTGGGCACATTGCAACAGACTTGTCCCTGAAACGCGGCCATCCGGAGTCAGGCAGAGCTGTCTAGCTGGCGGAGGTTGGCGAACAGGCAGTCTTTGGAGGGATGGGGGCAGGCGGTCTTGAGACTGCCTGGTGCTGGCAGTGGAGCCAGTAGAAGGCAGCATCACCGGCAAATATCAACCTCAGGGGATGCTACTGAGGCTGCTTTCCTCAGTGTCTTCAGACTTAATAGTTTTTTCAGGACTGTGGGGGTCTCACATTGGGTCAGTGCAGACCCAATTATGAGAAGAGTTCCCTAACCAAGAGCTGGGAGAGCTTACACGTGCCCAGCCCTCTGTGGTGCACAAAGTGGATGGAGAAGACCAGCTTTGCCCTCAAGCAGGTGCCCACCTGGCTGGCCACCTTGCAGTGACTTAAGAGGTCTTACCTTAGGACCACATGTGTATCACCTTGCTCGGTCACCTCCTATTACAGAAGGTGAGTGTCTGCTCGGGTGAAATGACCTCACTGGAACCACAGGTTGGTGCTCAGTCAGATCCCGAAGCCACAGAGACACCGGGCCTTTACAAGCATTCATATACACATTTATCATCTATGCAGAGGTTATAAGTTCTCATATTTCCAGTCTGTCTATTTTTCTGGGTACCAATGCCAACCAGTGCATTGCTATCCCTTTGGAGACTTGTACCACTTTGCTGTCCCACTAAAGCTTCGGCATCAATCTCCTGCAGGGCGATAGAGACCACACATATTCTTGCAGCGTCTCTCCTTGGGGGACCTTACCTGGCCCGGATATCCAGCCTAGTTTCATTTACTTCTATTCAGAGACTCTAGTCCTGGGTCCCACAGTCCCCCTGGCCACTGGAAGAGGATCTGGGAATCCCATTGGAGCTTATGCTTCCCAGTTCCAGAGGTCTTCAGTGGGCAGTGAGGACCCTGAGCGGCAGCCTCTCTGGATCAATTGGGGTCTTAGTGAAGGAGATAGAACTGGGACTTCCAGAAACGTTGGGGGAATCTTTCTGGAATAAACACTGACACCAGTGACATGGAGGAGAGGAGACAGGGGCAGAAGCTAGGGCAGCTCCTGAAAGGCTTCCATGGCAGGTTCAGTTTGTAGTTTCATTTTATGCTGTAAAACCACAGGTGGAGTGGGCAAGCAAGACTTTACGGAAGCCTTCATGCTAGTCCGCAGGTTGCCCAGGGCAACAGCCCATTGTTGCAGCTCCTTCTCCAGGTCATTCTGCTCCAGACTACAGGTGAAGTCATGCTTGGCAAACAGGCAGCACACGCTGTGCTTTAAGTGAATCATTACACAAGTCAGTATCTAAGAATTGGTCTTTTCTACCTTGTTCTGCTTTACGTTTGGGAGTTTATTTTCTCTTTCATTTCTTTGAACATACTTTTCAGTTTTTTGAGTTCCATGTCTGGGATTTTATCTAATTTATTCTCACTGGATGACATTATTGTAGGGTTAGTAATTCTTGGAGGAGTGATGATGCCTTGATTTTTTTTATGCTTCTGTGTTATCTTGTTACTTAGGATTTTTTTAATTTTAAAAATTACTATTATCTTATTCTAGGTATGCAGGAGTTTTGCCTGCATGCATGTCTTTGCACCGTGTGTGCTGATGCCTGAGGAGGCTAGACGAAGGCATCACATTTCCTGGAGCTGGAGTTACAGATGTTTGCGGGCCACCATGTGGATGCTGGGAATGAAACTCAAGACCTCTGGAAAAGCCTCCAGTGCACTTAACCACTGAGTCATCTCTCCAGCCTTAGAAGCTTGTTCCTTTAGCAGCTATATTCCTTCAGCCAACTATTTGCAGTGCTGAGCCTTTAATAGGGTAGAGTGTGTAATTCAGAAAATAATTTCCCAGTCCGAGAGCTCAAGGAGTCTGGTGTGGACTTTGTATTATTCTCAGGAAAGAATAATAAGCCAAGAGCAGCCACAGCTGTTGCGTATTCCCAGTATGCAAATATGTACTAGTATGCAAATACATACTAGCCAACCAACCACCCTGGTCCCAGTGTCAGTAACCAAGGATGCATGGAGCGTACGCGGATTGTAGTTGCTAGGACCAGAGGTCAGGGAAGCAGGTTGCATGAGGATAGGGATAGGCACAGACTGACTTTTTGTTGTGGTGGTGACGACAGAGTCTTACTGTGTAGTCCTGGCTGAACTGGAGCTCACTGTGCAGACCAGGCTGGCCTTGAACTCACAGAGACCCATCTTATTATACCTCTGGAATGCTGTGGTTAAAGGCAGTTGCCACTACTCCCAGCTTTGGTAAAGTTCCTGGGAGGGAGAAGTTGGGAAGCTGTCAGGGTTCACAGATTTTAGAGATTGTTAAAGCTATGGAAGGTTTGTAACTAAGAGGTAAAAAGAGAAGGAGATAAGGTTGAGAGAAAGGAGAGGTGCAAGGACAAGAGGGGACATCGCCCGCGCCTGGCACTGTGGTGTAAGCCTTCCTCCCAGCACCCAGGAGACAGAGGCTGGTGGATCGCTGGGTTTGAGGCCAGCTCCAGCTTGGTCTACACAGTGAGTTCCAGGACAGCCAAGGCTACACAGAGAAACCCTATCTCGGAATCCCTCCCAACCCCCACCCCCAGAAAAAAAAGAAAAAGAAGGAAAAAAAAGGGAAGTCCATGAGATGCTGGTGAAAGGCTGAGCAAAGAATGCCTTGCTTAGACTGAGTGGAGAAGCAAACACATTGATCCGGAACTCTCAATGAGCAACACAAAGACAAAACCATCATGAGAATCATGGGCCAGAATGGTCGTTAAGCCACAGAAAGCAAGAAACAAGATGCTTATGGAGTGAATTGCCGATACTACACTGAGCTGAAAAGTGGCACACTCTCAGATTCCCTGGGGTTCCAGAGGGCTCCCCAGGGTGCTGGGTGTGAGCAAGAGCCTTTGTTCTTCAAAGTCTCAGGTTCTTGGGGTTCTGGCCTGTCAGGGAGTAGAGGTGGCAGGTCCTTTCCTGGTAGTTCCCTTGGACCCCTGCACCCTACGGTGGCCTTTCCTCGGGCTGTAGGGCAGGGCAGCCGTCTCCTGCAGTTTCTGCTGCTCTCTCCTGGGCAGTGCCAGTATCAACCACTAAGCTGAGATTTATGTATTTATTGGTTTTTTTGAGACAGGGTCTAACTGTGTAGCCCCAGCTATCCTGGAAGTCACTATGTAGACCAGGTTGACCTTAAACTCAGGAATTCACCTGTCTCTGCCTTCTAAGTTCTAGGATTAAGGGTAAGTGCCATCACACCTGGCTAAGATTTAATTCTTTATGTGACAATAAATGCCTTGTTAATATACAATTTTGACTTTATTTATAATAAGATATAAAAATTTATGTATATCAAAGAACTGTTTTAAAACAAATGTCTTCATGATTTATTAGCAGGAAATGTAGGATTTGCACATCATCGTATATACACCTGTATTGGGTGGTTTTGTGTGTCAACTTGACACAAGCTGGAGTCATCAGAGCAAGGAGCCTCAGTTGAGGAAATGCCTCCATGAGATCCAGCTGTAAGGCATTTTCTCATTTGGTGATCAATGGGGGAAGGGTCAGTCCATGGAGGGTGGTGCCATTCCTGGGCTGGTGGCCGTGGGTTCTATAAGAAGATTGGCCGAGCAACACATGGGAAGCAAGCCAGTAAGCAGTTCCCCTCTGTGGCCTCTGCATCAGCTCCTGCCTCCAGGATCTGCCCTGTTGGAGTTCCTGTCCTGGCTTCTTTATATGATAAACAACAATGCTGGAGTGTAAGCCCAATAAACCCTCTCCTCTCCAACTTGCTTTTTGTTCATGGTGTTTCATCACAGCAGTAGACACCGTGACTAAGACAACACCTATACACACAGGGTTGTGCAAATATTTCTTTGGCAGAAAGTACTGCTGTCCAAGAACAGCTCAAGTCTGGCATCTACAAAACACTCCCATATTAGAACCAACTCCCTGGGAGCCTTTTCACCCAGAGGTTTTCTTTACTTTTTATTTTATGTGTTTGAGTGTTTGACTCCATGAACATATGGGCACCATGTATGTGTTTGATAGCCCATGGACTCCAGAAGAGGACATCAGACTCCCCAGAACTGGAGTTAGACCCCTGAGAGCTGCCATGTGGGTGCTGAGAACTGAACCTGGGCCCTGGCAAGAGCAGCAGATGCTCTTGACTGCCTGACTCTCTCCAGCTCCTCATCCCGCATCTTAAACAGTTTCACTGGGGATTCTGATGTGGTTGATGAAGATGAAAATGGCAGAAGCAAGGGTGCAGGCAGGAGAGGTGACTGGCTCTCGGAGCACTGTTCTCTCCCTGAGCAGCTCTCCAGGGACAGAGGAAGTGACCTTGGCATCCTTTACTTAAGAGCCATGGTTGCAGCTGGGTTTGGTGGTTCATGCCAGGAAAATTGCTAAGAGTTTGAGGGCAGCCTGGACTCAAGTTCAAGACTCAAGTTCAAGACTTAGTTCAAGTCTAGAACTGACTACATTTTGGGACTACCTTTAAAAACAAAAGCTGGGAGCATGGTCATGATCTTAATCTGTTGCCTGTGTTCCAAGAATCTACACTGAAGACTCCTGGCCTGGTGGGGTTTGGTTAAAGTTCCTCATTTGTTCCTTCAGTGTGCTTGATTATTGCCTACAACCTCATGCATGTAAGGCAAACACCCTACCAAGTGAGCAACATTCTTAGCCTGAAATCACCTAAATTCCTTTAAAAAATCATTTGTATGAGTGTATGTGCGTGCGTGCGTGTGTGTGTGTGTGTGTGTGTGTGTGTGAAGTATAAGTGCATGAATGTAGAGGCCAGGAGAGGGTGTCAGATCCCATGGAGCTGGAATTACAGGCATTTGTGAGCCATCCAACATAGGTACTGGGATCCGAACTTGGGTCCTCATGGTTGAGCAGTGCTGAGAATAGTGGAGCTCAGTTTATGAAGCAGAATGTGTCTGGAACACTAATTGTCAGCAGTGGGGGCAGTGACCCAGAGGGCACTCCAGAAGTTCTAAGAAACAAGAGTGCCTCTTGCCCTAAGCTTTTATTAGGAATTACAGCATGCGAAGATACTATACAATCATTAAACTGGGCTTACAATAGAAGGTTCTAATTAATGTATCACCGGGGAGAACAAAGACGAGGAAGTATGGGTAGGAAAATATATGGGAACATAACACACCTTTACATCTGATAAACAGCACCCTTGGCTTCTGTGCTGGAGAACTTACTGTACAGGCTGTTTCCTTCTGTCCTTGGTGTGCCAAGGGTCAGGCTGCTCTCAGATGCAGACCGCTTTTCTCAGACAAGGCTGTTGGCAACATCTCCCGCTCCCTGTTTCTCATCAAGGTTAACGTGACTGATTTAACAAAATACCGAGAGACATTAAAATGGCGTTTTGAATGCTATGATCTTTGCAGGTCTTGGGCTTGTTAACCTAACTAACCTAGAGACACTTTTAACTGCTAAATTTTGCTGAGAATCTTTGTTCCAATATGGATTTATGCTCGTCAAGCTTCATTAGAGTTATTTGAAATTCTTGTACAAAAGAAGTTGCTCCCCACTTCTGGTGCAAAGCTACGCTGCAGCGTCTGTTGTAGCAACAGTGGTAGCTGAAAACACAGTTGCAGCAACAGACCGCCATTTAGACTTTGGCGAGTCTCACTGTTTCACGCATGGAGGCTATAGTTGGAGTCTCTTGCTAGGGCTCTGTAAGATAGACTGGGCCCTGGGCAGTACTGGTCTTTTAAGAATCATAGACTTGGCGTCTTTTCCCTAAGGAGTACGGTTAATACATTGTTGCAAATAATGGTCAAGACGGGTAACTCAGTATAAACATTCAGACTCATGATACATGCTGGTACACGAACTTGCTTATTTGGGGTTGTGTTTAAATGGGCAGTATTTTGAGTTGCATTCCAGTGATAATCTCCCTTCTACACCATTGCAGGCCCATCCCCAACTTGCAGAGATGGTACTGCACAGGCCCAAGTGCTAGCATAAGAGCCTGGGAGGGTGATAACCACCAATAGCCTGCTTCATCATGTTATTGGAACAAATCACCATGTGATCAGAGTGATTAAATTATGTTTTATTGAATCCCCATCCCAAACCCCATCTTATCATCCACCAATTTTTTGTGTGGTCCCTAATCTACCAGTTCTCTTTCAGCTGTATATATTTTTTGGTTTTTCGAGACAAGGTTTCTGTGTGTAACAGCCCTGACTGTTTTATAGACCAGAATGTCCTCAAATTCACAGAGATCTCCTTGCCTCTGCCTCCTGAGTGCTGGAATTAAAGACGTGCGCCACCACTGCTTGGTCTGTGGTTGGACTTTCTTTGGACCGCCAGCTCCCAAATAATGACTCAGAGACTTATTATTATGAAAGCTTGGCCTTGACTTGTTCCCAACTAGCTCTTATAACTTAAATTAACCTGTTTCTATTAATCTGTGTTCTGCCCCGTGGTTCTTTCCCTCTCCTCCATTCTGTACATCTGACTCCCTCTATGTCTCACTGGTGTCTCCTGTGTGCCTAGATTCTAACCCTGAGTTCCCCTCTCTCCACGGAAGTCTTGCCTATTCTCCCCCGCCTAGCTACTGGTCATTCAGTTCTTTACTAAACCAATCAGAATAAAACAGCAACACATTTTCACACAGTGTGATCAAATATCCAGCAACAATGAAGACCACCACAAATAAAATGTTTGTAGGGGAAGGGGGCTGGCTCAACTCTCTTAACTCTTATCCATCGTCAAGCATCTTTTTTCACGACTCCAGGCCAGGGCCGCAGACCTGAGCTGAAGGCATGCATGGCCTATACTTTACTGCACCAGAGCTGACATTTTTTCTTTTCCCGGAATCAAAACATGGTTATTCTCATGAATAGGAGAGGCAAAGTCAGTAAGAGGTGTAAGAACAGCAAATAATTCAGTTTGATGCTTGGAGTAATTAGTTTGATGTTGTTAATATCTGCCTTGGGACCAATAAGCCGCTTTACCTAGGGGAACCATCAGTAAAAGTTTGAGGGCATCAAGCAGAGGGTAAGATGACACAGTGGTAGGAAGAGCAAAAGAAGTGCATTATGGGAATCACTGGGGTAATATGCTGTACAATTTGCCCTGTAGAGGAGGCCTTATGTTTGCTATTGGAGGCCAAAAGTATATAAAGAAGTAACGTGGGCAGCATCAAAAGGACAATAAAACTTGGCATCCTCCTAATTACTGAGCTGATTACTTATGGGCTAACTGACCTTTGGAGCTGAGATGGCAAATGCATCCATTCTGTGTTTGCCAAGGACGGGAATAACTTGAGCCAGAGTGACTGTGGGAAATAAAGCTATATCCAAAACAAATGAAGATGAAGGCAGACTGCAGTCTACTTCTATGATTGGGATGTTGCTGCTTTGTTCAGATTTGAGGCTTCGTGGGCCTCCTTTTGGGAACATAGGAGCGTCACCTTCGAGGATGCTGTGGATATGCGGAACAACAGTCTAATCCAATTAACATTGCCTAATAGTTTTTGAAAGTCATTAAGTGTCTGAAGGGAGCGTTCCTGTAATAGTCCCTTTTGGGAATGGATAGTAAGAGAATCAACAATAAAGTCTAAAAACCAAAAGGATTGAGATTGTTGAAATTTTTTTTGAGAGTTTTTAAGACAACTAAGTCAAGGACACCAATAGCAGATTTAAACCTTTTTTTAAAGTAGCGATTTTGCCTTGTAGGTGAAAAGTATGTCGTCTGTGTTATGAATGACACAAGACTGGATAATTTTGCTGTGTAGGAGTGAACACACCAGCAGGAAACTGTTGTCACATGGGACTGCGCATGACAGCTTGCGGGAAGGAGGAAACCCCAATGGTAAAGCTGTGTAGGTTCCTTACGGTGAAGGATGGAGACAAAAAAAGCAAACTTTGCTTTATCCTGATAGGTTTAAGGACTAGCAAAAGCAAAAACCAAACCAAACCAAACCAGACAATCTTTAAACCTCTGGCAATACGAGTGTGATCTGTGGGAACAGCAGTGAGTGAGTGAGGCAAAGGCCCCATGGGAGGCCCCACTTTATCCCCAGCGAGTAAGCTTGCAGTCGGTGCCATCTCCCTGGTTTTGCGTGGTGTGGTGAGTACAGGCGCGTTGTAAGGACTACTGGAGGACTCTGTGCTCAGCTTCCGGTTGACGTCCTAGCAGCCTGACTTGTTCTAGTTTTCACCATGTACTCTGAGCCACTGTGCCAATCTCTTTAGTCTCCAGAAATCACCTAAAAACCTTTTAAAAAATTAGTTTCCTGTTTTTTTGTTTTAAGACAGTGTCTCACTATTGCTATCCTTGATCTGTAGACCAGGGTGGCCGTGAGCTCACAGAGATCTGTCTGCCTCTGCTTTCTGAGTGCCAGGAGTACAGGTGTGCACCGCCCACGCCTGGCCACCTAAAATTTGAAGGCTCAGAAGTAACAGCTGCTAAAGTCTTGGTATAACTATCTAGATTTTCCGTGACTGAAGTTGCCATTTCTTCTTTTTCTTCTCCTCTTCCTCCTCCTCCTTCTCCTTCTTCTTGTCAGAAATAATGCATCATTCTCAGTAAGATTAGCCTTAAAGGAAAACAAACTTGGAGGCTTGAAGGGATTTCCTGGACATTAGAGACCTCGGGCTTCTGAGGCTGAGTCTTGGATTGGGAATTGGGGCCATGGTGTATTGTCACTACCCAGAACAGGACCCAGGCAGAGGTTTCCTGGCGATTGCCCATAATGCTTTCAAGTCCCATGTACTTCTGGCCTAGGACTCTGTCAAAGTCCTGTGGTTCCCAGGATGTTAGTTACAGAACCTCTGTCCCCACACAACAGATGCACTCAGACTGGGTGGGGGATTATTCCTATTCCTCTGCATGCTCAGGGCTGCCTGGGAATGTCCTACTGTGGTCCCAGCTGTAGTCAGAGGTGTCCTTGTATCTAGCCATGGACTCGAAGGGAGCTCTCATTTCCCTGGGGTTATATTAGCTTGCCAAATAATAAATCTGGCACACACCACCCCCTGCAGGGTCTCTGTTATAGCTCTGAGGGGAAAGGTATCCTGGCATTCAGGAGGCAAGGAATCCCACAAAGTCACACTGTACAACAAACTTCACACAAGATTTATTGGTAAAAACACAAGAGGGTGGCTGCCTCTGCTTGGGCAAGAAGCAGCAGAGAACTGAGCAGGAGACAGGCTTTATATAGGGCTTCTTGGGGTGGGGTCAGAGCTTTCCAGGGTGGCCTGGGATTGGTGGGATTCTGTGGCCTGATGTTGAGGCAAATTCAGGGATTGGTGGTATTCTGTGGCCTGATGTTGAGGCAAATTCAGGGATTGGTGGTATTCTGTGGCTGATCTTGGACTTTTATTCTGTAGGGTGGAACTTGGCTGTTTGCCGCTGAAGGGGCTAGGGGTAGGGCTTGGCCACTCCACAGGACTTGGGAGGCTAAGCCCTGCTGTCAGAGCAATCTTGGGGTGGTGCCTGGCCACTTACACCTTGAGGGGCTTACAGTGTCACTATGCATCCCTTGTTGTCTTGCAACTAACCATGTAGACCAGTCTGGCCTCAAACTTGTATTGATCTTTCTGTCTCTGATTTATAGGAGCTGGGATTATAGGTCTGTATCTCCACATTCAACTGTGGACCCTGGTACATTTGTGTGTATGTGTGTGTACACATGTGTGTGCAGGTGCAAGGGCTTGTGTGTGTACACATGTGTGTGCAAGTGCGTGTGCTTATGTGTGTGTATACACATGTGTGCAGGTGCTCATGTGTGTGCAGTGTGTATGTGGTGATCAGAGGTTGGTGTTGGTTTCCTCTGTTGCTTGTTTTGAGATAGGATCTCTCTTACTGAACCTGGGTATTCTGGTTCATTTTATGTCAACTTGACACAAGTTAGAGTCATCTAGGAGGAAGCCTCAATTGAGAAAATGTCTCCATAAGTTCTGACTGTAGGCAAGTCTGTAGAGTATTTTCTTAATTAGCGATTGATGGGGGAGAGTCCGGCCCATTGTGAGTGGTGTGATTCCTGGGCAGGTGGTCCTGGGTTCTATAAGAAAGCAGGCTGAACAAGCCATGTGAAGGAAGCCGATAGGTAGCACCCCTCCATGTCTGCCTTATCGGCTCCTTCCTCCAGGTTCCTGCCCTGCTTGAGTTCCTGTCCTGACTTCCTTCAGTGATGAACAGTGATGTGGAAGTGTCAGCCAGCAGACCCTTCCTCCCCAAGTTTCCTTGGTCCTGGTGTTTCTTCCCCGCAGTACTAACCCTGACTCAGACACTGGGGCTGTCCATTTCAGCTAGACTGGCTTGCCAGGAAACTCTTGGGGAGCCTCCTGTCCCTGCTCCACAGTGCTGGTTACAGGCATGTGTCACTATACCCTAGCTCTCTCATGGATGCTAGGGTTCTCAACTCTGGTCTCATGCTTGCCAAGTGAGCAGTTTGCCCAATGGGACCATCTCTGTGCCCCTTTTCTTTTCTTTTTTTCTGGACATGACACTTCTAAAAGTCTTTATGTTTATGGTGGAGAAGAGACCCAGGTGGAATCAAGAGGTGAAGAGGGGGCGAGCTGTACCGGGTAAAGACAGCTGACTGAAGATATGTGAGCTCAAACTGATGAAGTTGAGTTTCCAGCACTTGTGTTGTTTTTTTTTTTTTTTTGCAATTTGACTAATACCACTTCTTTTGGTTCATCTGCTCTACTTCCCTTCTCTGGACTTGAGTACAGCGATGTGGGCCCCAATAATTAGAGATTCTCTGGGTATTTGAACTCAAATTCCCATGAAGCAGTCAGTGGACACCATCTTATCCCACTCGTTCAAGAATGGAGCAAGCACACAGCAAAGTGTACAAGCCAGAGGCACTTTATTATAGATTCGGAATTAACAACCATCAAGGGGATGGAGCTACTTAAACCGATTGCTACATGGGACTGAACTGAAACAGGGGCTGAGTGCTCATAGTAGCTGGACGCTAGCCAAGACCAGCTGTGCTGTAGCAACACAACTCTCAGGAAGCCTTACAGCTTAAGAGCTCCCAAAGGACTATGAAGTGCCAATCAAGAGCAATCCTTCCTGCAGCAACAAGTTACCCACGGGGATGGCAGAAGCAGGGGGCTAGAAGCAGAGGCGGGAATGAACTCCCTTCCGCAGGTCAGCTGAGTGAGGAGTCTTGGAGGCAGAGGCAGGAATGAGCTCCCCAGCCTGAAGCTACTGACAAAGTCTTGGAGACTGGCTTGAGGGAGCTTCCTGCCTGGGAAGAAGCCTCGGAAGAGTCTGTCCCCAATGAGTCACTCTGCTGAGTGAGTCAGTGTGGAGCTGGATTCTGATGTCTTCAGACTTCTTTGCTGAAGAGAACAGGAGCATGTCAAACCAGGCTCCTGTGCCCTGAGATTTGCTTCTCCCCATCTCTGCAGTCCTAGAATGTTGGAATTTAGGGAGGTGTCAGCTGAGCTCTGATTGGCTCATTGTGGGTATGCAGATGAGGTGAAGAAATTGGACCAATCGGAGAAGAGCTGTCAACTGTTGTCAGGGGCAGGGAAGAACCCTGAGCCTACCAAAAGCTGCTACTAGTTCACATAGGTTCACCAGTCTCTGCAGAGGTAGGGAAACTTGTAAGAGCCTTTGGTCTGGCTTTATCATGTGGTCTATTGGGCTTTATCCTACCACAGAGACACTTGCTCAACCATGTTCATTGCTGCCCTATTCATAATAGCCAGAAATTGGAAACAACCTAGATGTTCCTCAACAAAAAATTGGATGAAGAAAATGTGGTACATTTACACAATGTAGTATCAGTTAGCTGTACCCCCCCAAAAGGCATTAAGAAATTCACAGGCAAATGGATGGAACTCGAAAGAAAATCATACAGAGTGAGATAACCCAGATTGATAAAGACAAAAGTGCTATGTACTCATTTATTGATGGATATTAGCTGTTAAGTCAATGATAACCAAGCTACAATTCACAGAACCACAGAGGGTAGATACAGAGTAAGGGACCAGAGGGTACAGATAGATCTCCTTAGGAAACGGAAATAGGAAAGTAGATATGGATGGATGGGGACAAGGGGCTGGAGGGGGAAGATCAAGTGGGGGGAAGAAAGGAATGAGGGTGAGAATATAGGGAGAAACTACTAAAGTCAAGAGCCATTTGAGGGTAGTATGGAAACCAAATAGCATAGAAGCTTCCTGAAATATATACATATATGAAGGTAATCTAAATGAAATTGCCAAATAACGGATGAGACAGAGTCCCAGGTGGACATCTTATCACCAAATGAAGCTTCCAGAACCAGGATTGGGTTACATCTAACTGAGTTGTTGGACAAAAGGGTCCCATGGGAATTACCAAACAACTCAGCCAAGACTATAGGCTACTCTCCATAAGCTGATAGTAAGGGTCATTGCTGAAGACAACACCTTCGCAGATCACTGAACACCTCCGTGTTGGGCTGGTGCTGGCACAGAGCCTTCACCCCTGTGTTCTGGTGTCTTTGGTACAGGAAGGCACTCTGAGGATTGTTGCTGCTGCTGTCCTAAGGATAAAGGGCTCACTTTTCTGAGGGGGGCAGTAGAAGTGGAGGTACCGCTAAAACCCTGGTTTCTCATACGCCAGGACCTCTTGTTGTGCGGCCCTGACTCCTGTCTCCTACAGAGGGACTTTTTTCTTTTCTGGATTTCGTTCACCACCCTTTACACTAGGCAAGGCTTTGCCCAGTAGGCATCTGTCTGATTTGTGCAGTCTTAATGACGTTGAGTGACATGTGAGGACAGGTGGGGGAGGGAGAAACATTCCCAGCTGGGGGAATTAGGGCAGGAAGTGGTACCTGAATTCAATGCTGGGTGATCTCTAAGCTTTAGACACTGAAAGTGGAGGTCTCGGCAGCCTGAGGAGGACCTGAATGTCAAACATACTTACACCAGAACAACCAAGGGACCCAGAAGCTCAGAGTTTAGAGAAAACTGCCTGGGTAGGTAGCATCCTCACACATGGACCTGTAGATCACTTCCTGGGCTGGTGGTCTTAGAGTCTGATGATTTCAAATGGCTCTCTTAGAATGTTCTAACACCCCTGACGTCTGGGTTGGAGAGCGCTGCTAACACAGTGCTAGAGACTGAACCAGAGTTGGGTCTGTGGAGTTCCTAGTCTCTAGGAAGCACTTTCCTGAAACTTTCTCTGTCCTTGCAGCAGATGCCGGGTCAACATCAGGATCCAGGTGGGACCTCGGCCTTATTACTCTCTTGTGCTGTTCTCTGATGTCTGTTTGAGGGTTAGGATGAGCTCATACCTCTGGTTTAGTCTGTACTTCCAGGAAGGCAGCTAGTGGGTAGATTGCTCCCACCAGTGAGCATATTTCTCTTGTGGGATCACATGAGTTGGGGTTACCCCAGGTTCCAGGCTCTGGGATTTAAATGGTCTACTGAAAACACTTAGACTTGACTGTATGTCCATGCGTCGGCTCTCACCCACTGGTGCTGCAACCAGACACACTCATCTGCAGCATCTGAGAGCAGTTGGAGAGGCAGCATCTACGAGCGCTCCACCCTGACAGTAGCACAGGCATCAGCCTGGTCCACTGCAGTCGTCACACTGAGTGGCAGGTGGTCCTCTGGAGGGGCCCACTGTGTCTTCCAAGCGTTCTTAGAACCAGCTCTGCAATGCCCAGGGACCTCCACTACAAATGCCCTTTCTTACCTGAACAAGTAGGCGAGCCCAAGGGACACTGTTGTTCCTCCTGTCCATGGGTTCCTGTCCAGTCTTTCCTGTTGATGGCATTTGGAAGCTGGGACCTGGTCTACAGGGTATGAGATCGACCCCATTCTAAGGAACCCTGGCTATTGCCAAAAGAGAGCCAGAGGAGCTGTGCCCAGTTGGACCAACAATTTCCAGTGACAGACACCCCTTTAATCCAAGCCCCCGGGAGGGAGGCAGAGGCAGGCAGATATCTGTGAGTTCGAGGCCAGTCTGGTCTAGAGTGAGTTCCAGGACAACCAGGGCTGTTAAACAGAAAAACCCTGTCTTGAAAAAACAAAACAAAAGAATGAAAGAAAGAAAACAAGTCATCGTTCTCTCTCTCTCTCTCTCTCTCACACACACATTGTTTGCCTACTTTGATCAAGACTCATATTTGTGATCTTTATCAAGAGAGTCTCGGAAAGAATCACCGTGAGTCAGCACCCATTGCTGTGCGTTGTATGGTCAGCATCAGGAGCCGGCATTAAAGGCATGGTATTAAGGAACTGCAGAGACCAGATAATCTACATTGTTTTAGTATGAACATCCTCGGAAGAGCCAGATCACTGTGAGAAATATCAGCCTTGTAATCTGAGACTCATGAAGTCAGTCAGGAAGGGCCGGCTGGTCACAAAGAGCATGAAAAGATGGGTTCTGGGCTGCTCTGAGAGATTGTATCTGTGTGCTGTGGAGAGTCTTCATGTGCACTGACCTGCCCGACGATAAACAACTGTGCGAGCATTTCAGTCAGTTCAGTGTGGGTCTGGTATTTCGCAACGCATTTTAAAGTCAAAGTGCTTTTGTTGACAAGGGCTCTTCAAAATGTTATTTGCCCAGGGCTTACACAACCCAGGGGAATTGTTGCCTTGGGCAGGGCAACATTTTCTCCTGGTCTTAAGAAAATTGTCCCTGGCTTCCCTTTGAATCACGGCTCGGCATCCTGTGCTCCTTGGCTGACAGGTCCCATATGCCAGGTGGACATGGGATAGACAAAGGATGTTGAATGGCTAGAAGGTCTGGACCAGTGGAGGAAAAGGCTACAGGCTGAGAGAAAGAGGAAGTTGGTGAGGAAGGACATGCTGGTTGTCTGAGCTGTGAGACAGGGTGTGTCTTCGGGCTCCTCTGCTATCTCACCCTTGCCCCCTAAGTTGGTCACTGCATCTAGTTGATTCTGCCTTGTATGAACCTACACGCACCTGCTCACACACATAATGCGTATGTAAAATGATAAGGGAGTATGGAATTGGCTCAAATGATTTTGGAAACTCCAAAGCCTTACCATCAACCCTCTTTATACAAGTTGGGGCCCCCGGAGACCTGGAATGTCATTCAGTCCAAGTCCAAAGGCCCGAGAAGCGTCTAAGGCAAGATTTGCTCTAGTTCAAGAAGGGAGAATTTGGCTTCCTTTTGTCTTTTGTTTTATTAGGGATTGGACTATACCTGTCCACACTGTGGCTGTGGGTCTTCTCTTCTCAGTTACTGACTCAAGTGCTGGTCTCTTCTGGAAGCATGCATGGCAGCTCATGGTCTCTAACTGAGTTCCAGGGGATTCAATGCCCTCTTCTGGCATTGGAGGTGGTACACAGAGATACAAATAAAACATCCATACATGTAAAATAAATTAACATAAAAAGATAGAAGGCAACCAACAGCTCAAAATGGTGATGTCAGCCACTTTCTCTGCACTTCTTCTGCTTCCTGGGGGCATCTGCTTTCCATTCACTGAGCTGGTTGCTTTCGTGTGTGTGTGTGTGTGTGTGTGTGTGTGTGTGTGTGTGTGTGTGTG
>LOJH01004543.1:0-17019 GCA_001685095.1 Ellobius talpinus | reverse complement strand
GAGAGAGAGAGAGAGAAAGAGAGAAAGAGGGGGGTATGTGATGTGTATGTGGTGTGTGTGCCACGGCACACATGTACAGGTCAGAGGACAACTTTGTGGAGTTTTCTCCTTCCATCTTTATGGAAGATGGGCCAGGCTTGTGTGGCAAGTGACATGACCTTTGAATCTCTGATTCCTTCCTTCTCCTTCTTCCCTTCTGCCCTACCCTTCCCTCCTTTCCTCCCTTCCTCATTGCCTCTTCTCTCCCTTCTCCTCCTTTTTTCCTCCCTCATTCCTCTTCCACCTCCCTTATCTCCTCTTCCTCCTTTTCTTCTTTTGAGGTGGTCTCAGGACCGCCTCAGATTGTTTATGTGGACGAGGCTGGCTGTGAACTACTAGCCTTTCTGCTTCCCCCATCCCTGGATTACAGGTGCTCACTACTACATCCAGCACCAGATGAAGTTTTAGTTTTTGAAAACAAAATAAAGGGGTCAGGAAGGAGTAGGGATGAGTGTCTGCTAAATCTACCAGTGCCTACTACTAGAGTGGTCTCCTTAACCTGCGAGCCTGAACCAGGGCTGCTGTTAAAACACTCCCACAATTCATGCTGACAGTGGGGTGCAAGACAGCCAGCTGCTGCACAACACGTGGGTTCTGTCTCAAGTCAGGGCTTACTCTAGTCTAGACTGTACTTGATTTTATTAACATTTTTTCTTCTTTTTTCCCTTCCTTTCTTTCTTCCTTTCTTCCTTCCTTCCTTTCTTTTCTTTTCTTTTCTATTTGAGACAGGATCTCACTTTGTAGCCCTGGCTTGCTGAACTTTGCCATGTAGACCAGGTTAGCCTTGAACTGACAGAGATTCACCAGCTTCTTCCTCCTGAGTGCTGGGATTAGAAGTGTGTACCATCATAACTGGTCTGATTTTATTAATTTAATGAGACTTAAATTGAATGTAGAGATTCAACTTAAGAGCATGTAGAGACAGGAAGGAGCAAAAGTTGGTTTTGCCCTGCTAAATGCCAGTTCTGAAGCGGTGCTTGGCAGGACCCTGCACCGATTCCAGCCTACCCTTGCTCAGTGGGCACCAGCATCCCCGAGACAGCTAGGCCGGTGAGAGCTCAGGAATGGTGCGGAGTTTGTGTTCACCCATGCATTCTGCAGCCTTGAGCCGCTGCTGGGAATTTCCAGTTTATGTGGCATAAGAGACAGACCATCTTCAGTGTTCTTTCTGGGGCATACACTACAGCTGGTGATGGAACTCGCTCACTACTAAATCATATCGGACCACACAAATGGCTGCCTGGTTTATCCTGTTAGAACTAAGCCAAAGGGATGGACTTTCCTCTTAGGTATTAGAGACATTCATATCAGAGGGGAAGTTGGCAGGGCCACCCCAAAAAGTACAGGGATTGGCATTTATTGTCTGTTACTTTGTGATAACATGAAAAGAATCATTTCAAGCAAGTGGAGTTCTTTTCAGTGAACTTTGTTCAAAGAATAGTTTCTAAGACTCTATTCAAGAGAACTGTCCTTGGTGGCTCAGCAGGGCGTGAGGACAGTGATGACTTGACTAAGAGCCTCTGGTGACAGGCACCGAGAGCTCTTCCTGCGTGCTTGCAGTGCGTTCCTCTCGCTTCCTGGAACACATTCCTCGTTCCCTCCAGGTCAGCCGCACAGCGCTGCTGACACTGTCCAGGGATAGCGCACCTCGTCGTCCACAGCCTTGCTGTTTTGCAAACATACCACTTACATTCCCAATCCCAGAGGCTTTGTGCTCCTGCTCTGACTACCTGGTGTGCTCTTTCCCCGTGTTTCCTGTTCCTTCAGACCGACATCACTGTCGATGCCTTGGATCCAGAGACCCTGAGGAGTCTACCTGCTGAGAAGCACACTGCACACTGGTTTATTGCTTGTTGCAGTGAAGGGGAACACAGCCTGGGGCACTGTGGGGGTTTTAGGAAGGGGGTGTCAGGAAGGGCTGAACAGGTTTGTTTTTGTCTGGATCCATCACAACCACTGAGTGGCCTTGTCTGAGGTTGATGTCCTGTGAAATTGCTTATATTCTACAGGAAAGCACTCGGCCTTCCTGTGAAGGTCACCTGGATGTGGACAACAGGGATTGCTTTCTTGTCCCTGGGTTCCGTGTAGAGAACAGAAACGCGCATGTGTGTGTGTATGTGTGTGTACGTGCGTGTGCATGCGTGTGTGCATGTGCGTGTGTGTGTGTGTGTGTGTGTGTGTGTGTGGTAATAGGTGTTGAGGGAAAGCACTTTGAATGGCCCCGTGAGGTTATATTCAGGTGTCCAGCTAGGAGTCCCACTTCTGGTAGCCATTCCAGCTCTCCCAGGCAGACTTGGTCTGTGGTTCCATTTGATGGTTACTCAGATGCATGGTTATTGGCAGGGTCTTTGGCCAGGCTCCTCCGGGTGCTGTCCCCTTCTCCCCAAACAAAAACACAGAACGAGCGTCTACAACTTTGGTTTGCCTGCAAGCCCAGCTTGGCAGTGCTTGAGCTGCATGGCAGACAGGGATCCAAGACTGTACTTGTATTCTGGATTCAGGGCCTGTGACCACACAGGGTGGAAGAGAACGAAACAGAGACCCATAAACACTCACTATAACACCAGCAGACAGTGTGTGTGCCTGGTTCTTTGGCCCCTGTGTGGGGCTCCTGCTTGTCTATGCCATCTGAGCCTGGTTCCTCCTCAAAAAACTTCCCTTCATCTCTGCTGCCCGAGGCGCAGAGGAGCTGACAGGCCTGAAGGGTTCAGGAAAGGCCTTAGGATGGGTGACCTCTAAGAGTGAATACAGAGAAGCTCTGGGATACCCGGGTCTCACCATCTGATCTTAATCTTTCACCAGCCTATTCAGGGGCTGGAGAGACAACTCAGGCTTCCAGGGAACCTGAGTTTGGTTTCCAGCACCCTCAGGGTAGCTAACTACCATCTGTAACTCCAGTTGTGGGGATCTAATACTCTCTTCTGACCTCCTGGGGCACCAGGCACACATGTGATGCACTTTCATACATGCAGGCAAAACACCCATACACATAAAATAAAATAAATACACCTAAAAATGGTATAAGCAGTTACAATCCTTATTTTACAGAGGAGGAGCCTTTGATGGAGGGAGATCATGTGTAACTTGTCCAGAGACACACAGCTGGTGAGGGGCAGAGACAAGATTTCCACCCAGGTCTGTCACAGACTTCCTTCTCAGTTCTGTGGGCCTTCATGGAGGGGTCTGAGCATTTGGTTGAGGAACCACATTAAAGAACACTCCAAGACAGTGGTTCTCAATCTTCCTAATGCTGTGACCCTTTAATACAGTTAGTTCCTCATGTTGTGGTGACACTCAACCATAAAATTACTTTTGTTGCTACTTCATAACTGTACTCTTGCTACTGTTATGAACAGTAATATCTGTGTTTTCCGATGGTCTTAGACACACCCATGAAAGACAAACCCATCGCGACCCCCCTGTTGAGAACTGCTGCTTTGGATCATGAGGCCTCTACAGTAAATGTTCACAAGAGCCAGTAGGGACTGTGCAGGGTTAGAGTATGGAACCTGACCCAAAAGAGAGAGAGATTAGGCTGCACTGGACCCCGGAGTAAGTGGACCTTCTGGCTGCCTGTGCTGTTTCCACACGTCGCAGACCCGCAGGGTTGGGTGTGTGGGAACCTTGGCTCCCTGCTGATGTTTCTCTTGTCTGAGAGCGCCGCAGCTTCCTCTTGCGGCCACCAGGGGGAAGCGCTACCCTGTAACTGTCTGCAAAAGTGAGTCACACTCCCAGCCCTGTTTATGGCCTCTGGCCACTGAGATCCTCTGCTCAGCTCTGCTCCGAGGAAGGGAAGGGAAGGAGGGACTGGCTGCTGAGGCCTGGTCTACGTGTTGTGGCTTTCACTTTCAAAGAATAGTCTGTGTGCGGATATGCATGCAGGATGGGGTAAGGGGGTGGGCCACAATATCGCATCTCCTTGTCCTAGAAGTACGTTCCACTGCAAGCCACTGGCCCTCTGGTAGTGTTCATGTGTTAAAACTCCTGCAGTTTTGTAAAATATCCTCTTCTACATTTAGTAAAAGGCAACATGGGACTTCCCTACTGTCATGACTATCATAAAACTCAGTCCTTCCCTGCAGTCAAGTTGGTACCGTGAATTCATCCTCTTACTTCCCCTCTGTTACAACCGTGGAGCAAAGAAACAAAGCAGGGCTAGTGGACGGCTCAGGGGGAAAGGCAGTGGCTGAACAAGTCAGCTCCTACTGTGAGCTGGGAGGAAGAGACAGAGGATCCTCTGAAAGCTCAAGGCTAGCCTAGAGCATGCCGCCTGGCTGAAACCAGAGACAACCAGCTCAAGGTGGAAGAGGAGAACTGACTTTCCAAAGTTTCCCTCTGTCTTGCACACACAAAGACACACACATGCACAAATGTGCACAGACATGCGCACACACATGGACACTAACTGCAACAAAAGACAAACTAAAAGACATTGTTAGTGTGCAGATCGAAATGGATGTTTGTGTGTATTGGAAGCAGATTAAAAAAGGCTAGCTGACCTCTAGAAATATCAGGGGCCTCCAGAGGCGCAGCTCCTGATAATTACATCTGAGGTGCTCCATGCCTCTGAGATGCTCCATGCCTCTGAGGTGCTCCATGACTTTGAGAAGCTCCATGCCTCTGAGGTGCTCCATGCCTCTGAGAAGCTCCATGCCTCTGAGATGCTCTATGCCTCTGAGAAGCTCCATGACTCTGAGGTGCTCCATGCCTCTGAGGTGCTCCATGACTCTGAGGTACTCATGCATGACAGAGGAACAGGAAGGCTCCTTCAAGGCAGCAGTGGTGAAGCTCCCTCTAACTGTAATAGGAAGCCAGGAGGGGAAAGCTCTGCAGTCATGTTCAGCTGGGTAGGCGAGAATGAAGGCCCGCTGCTGCTGATCCAAGCCATGTCTCCATCTGCCTGAACCTGGGATGTCCTCATGTCCCTGAGGGGTGGAGCCCCAAAATACTGTGACAAGATTTGGTCTCTACTAGCCTAGGGTCCCGTTGGAGAGAGTCGGAGACAGAGAAAAATCCAAGTGAAAGCAACAGCACACCCCCTGCAGGGGCAACATGGGCCAAGCACAGTGATGTAGGTGTGCAAGGGCAACATGGGCCAAGCGCAGTGATGCAGGTGTGCAGGGGCAACATGGGCCAAGCGCAGTGATGCAGGTGTGCAGGGGCAACATGGGCCAAGCGCAGTGATGTACATGTATGAAAATGTCATAGCAAAATCCACTAATTTGTCACTTAAAAGTTGGTCAACAGTCGTCTCAACTCTGTGCTGAGGCCAGCATGGTCACAGGAGACAAATCTCAGGCTCAGACTATGGCTTTTTTGAACTACAGATCACCACGCGACCTGGTGCTCCCTTGAACCATTGGGATTTGGTGTTGAGCGGAACCCCGGAAGGCACTCCGATAAAAATTTTCACATCTGTAAACGCAATATCACAACCGGCAACCAGAGTACTTCAAACCTTAATTTTCTGAGGAATGAGGATCTCTGCCAAGCCCGGTAAGAACATCTGATGCTATCAACCTGCGGGATCGCATTTGTGATGTGACTACCTGAGGAGACAAGAGCAAACTTCTCTCCACCCCAGATCGGGCTAATCGGAAAGAAAGGCGTCTGCACAAATGCAGCCTGGCGATGAGTGAGTTCAATGGACTGCACATTGGGACACGGGTGAGGGGTTACTCATAGGAGCCCAGTAACACAAAGGCAGCCATGTCCCTGAAAGCAGGCCCCTGCCTGCCCTCTCCCACTAGTCTCGTCTGCGCAGCTGCTGGGGGCTCTTTAGAGAGAGGCCTTCCTGTCTGTCCTGTACCCTCCGCTCCAGAGTCTTGTGGACCTTTCTCCTTCCTCGCGTGATGGTTTTCATTCGAAGCAAATAGCTATAAAATATCTTCGCACATGTGCTCCAGGGCAGCAGGATAGATACAGTTGTCCTCCATGCTACTGACTCAGGCAGAGGGACGCATTCCTGCTTCAGCCTCGGAGACTCTGCACTCCGCTGGCCAGCAGAAGGAAATTTTTCTCACAGCAGCTTCCGGCTTTGGAGCCCCACATGGCGGTCTGTTTGAAGTTGTTTTATTCTGCTCAGAACTTCTTCGTCTGGGACTGGCACAGTGGCTCTGGTTTGCACTCTGTGCTGACTCCACTGTTGGAGAAGGGTGGGACAAGGACTTGCAAGGGGACAGAAGATTGGCTCCACCAACACAGGGCGTCACAGAAAGTTCGGGAAACAGACACATGCCTGAATTCCTTCTTCCCTCCAAAATCAACTCCAGTAACATCAGTAAGTAGATTCAGAATGAGGACTAACTTCCTTATGTTCGTGTGCAATGAATAAACATTTTCCTGAGAGAAAGCCTCACAACTCACTGTGAGATTATAATTGAAACCTATGAAAATAGTTTAATGGTTAAAAAAACCCCAAGTCTCAAATCTAATGGTTAGAATACAAATCTACTCCAGATTAAGTTAATTCTGTGAGTCTCCAAAGAATTAAAATGATTATTAGAAAGATAAAAAGGCAAATGAAAGGCTTAAAATCCATTTGGAAATAACAAGAATGAGTGAAGCCATAAGTAAAAGAACAAATAGAGATGAGATGATCAACTAGGAATCAAGGAAGTAAGTTTAGTTATGGGGAAATATCAGCATACACCGTAGAGGAGGCACAGAATTATCAAGATAAGAGGAATGGTTTAGAAATTAACACTAATATAGAGAAGGATTAATTTAGAGTCAGAATTTAAGATTAAGCATCATTTATATAAAGTACAGACCTCACTGAATCAAGAATAAAAATTAGCCAGGAGTGGTAACACACATCTTTAATCCCAGCACTGGGGAGGCTGAGGCAGGAGGATCTCTGAGTTCAAGGTCATCCTGGTCTATGTTGCATGTTCCAGGCCAGGCAGGATGCATAGTGAGACCCTGTCTCAAAAAGAAAAAAAAATTAAACTCATGACTTAGGCTTGAAGGCAGGTGAGCGATTTCACTGGCGGTCCCCAGGATTTTGTCACTAAACACAGGAGACTTCTGAATCAGAACCAGGAAGAACTGCTTCCAAATTTCTGACTAATAGAAGCTGGTGGTCAATAACGAATGATTACTGTTATAGGAAGCTGATAAGCTTGGAGAGTAATCGCTTGCATCAGAGGCACTGTGTCTTCTCACACCACCCAGCTCCTAATCCCTAAAGCAAACACTCTTAGCTCTCACACCTAGTGTTTTGTGGTTACTCTGGTATTGACTTTCCTGTTTTTCACTTTAGATTATATACCTTTCCCTCTCCTTCACCTCTCTCCCTACCTCAGTTTTTGTGACAGCACCTGACTATTTAGATTGCATTAGCCTTGAACTTGCTGTGTAGCCCAGGATAGCCTATAGCTTTCCATCCTCCTGCCTCTGCCTTTAAAGTGCTGGGCTTACAGGTGTGTGCTATTGTGCCTGGTTATTGACTTCCTTGATTGTAGATGATGAAGTGGTTAGTGGAGAACGCCTCTTGCCTGCAATTAAGTTCGTTTCTTGCCCTCTCTAGGAGCCGGGCTGACATACAGCAGAGACTACAAACAGGAGGTATTGTCAACTCCAGATTAGCAACTGTAGGATAAAAGGGCCAGCCCAAGAAATACACCCTGCCTCTGAAACTAGAGCCAAAGAAACACACTTTGGTCCTGGAACCAGAACCAGTGAAAGAAACACATCCTGACCCTGAAACTAGAGGCAAAGGGTTAAAAAGGATCTAAGATAATCATACGCAGCTTCTTAAGAGCACATCTAAGGCTGGGAGGTAGTGGTGCATGCTTTTAATCCCAGCACTTGGGAGGCAGAGGCAAGGGGTCTCTGTGAGTTTGAGGCCAGCCTGGTCTACATAGTGAGTTCCAGGATAGCCAGGGCTCTGCAGAGAAACCTTGTATCATTTGTATGATAGTAACATCTTCCTTTCATATGTGTATGGTTTCACCAAGTTGATTATAAGCATAATAATATTCTGATGAAAATCATCTACATGCTTAAATATTTTTGTTTTGTATATTGCTTGTATATTTGCATTTTGCTTATGTATTATTATTTTGCATTTTTTTCTCTTTAAAAATTACTAGCGCTGCATTTACAGCAGTCACATCCCCCGTCCCCCTTCAACTCCCAAGTCCTCTCCTTCCTCCCAAATTAATGACCTCTTCTTTAGTACTATTGTGTGTGTGTGGGTGTGTGCACGCACACACCCACACACCCACACCAACACCCACACACGAACTCATTTATATACAACCTACTGAGCCCATTTAGCTATTGTGTCCAGGGATGAGGACTTGGGATTGGACAATCTATTGTGGGAGTTTGTTCCTCGGGGACACTGATTCTTTCTCTCTCAGCAGCCGTTTACCACCTGGAGCTCTTCATCAGGGGTAGAACCTTGTGGAATTTTGTTTGTCCATGTTGGCCTGTCAGCTAGTGTTGTTATCAAGTGGTCTTATTCCAGCAAACTGGGTCTTTTAAGTGTATGTGCTTGTTCCCGAGTGTGTGTATGCACATCTGTGTGTACAGGTGCCTGCAGAGGCCAGAAGAGGGCATCAGACCTTCTGGAACTGGACTTACAGATGCCTGTGTGTCACCATCTGAGTGCTAGGAACTGAACCTGGAGCCTCTGTGAGAATAGTCAGTGCTCCTAAGCACAGAATCATCTCTCCAGCACCAAGAAGAAAGAAAGAACAATATCACTTGCTAGTGCTTTCACATGCTTATCTACTTCAGTGTCGGTGTGTATGGTTAGAGGACAATTAGTGGGAAGGGATTCTTTCCTTCTGCCATGTGGGTCCCAGGGATTGATGCAGGTTGTCATACTTGAAGGCTTTTTACCACTGTGCCATCTCACTGACCAAAGCTATGAAACTTTCAATGGAGAAAATTACAAAGCACTGTGGAAAAATTAGAAGACCAGAAATAAACAAAGAGACTTGTTCCTGGATCTGAAGACTCGCCGTCCTGCAAACGCCTCCCGAGCAGTTCGCAATCCAATTAAGATTCACAGATCAGAAGACTGAACATCCTGGCCATACCTCCACCAGTAATCTGCAAATCCAATTAAAATTCTACCCAAATCTCAATGAAGTTTTGCTTTGGATGGAATTTGACAAGCTGATCTTAAAATTCACAAAGAAGATCAACAAGCAGATAATTTTGGAAAAGAACACAAGGCAGTGGGGTAGAGAAGACTTAATCTACAGACTAATGAGACTTAGTGGTATTATGGAGGAATAGTAATTAGAGAGTGGGGTGGCAAAACAGAACACAGAGCCCCGCAAGAGACCCACGCACATATGGGAAAGACAGACAGCAGCTGGGGTTTCCAATGGCAGGGGAAAGAAATGACTTTGAGAAATAGTTGGTGCAGGGTTAGAGAAACGACTCAGCAAAGGCACTCGTGGCCAAGACAGATGACCTGATTTCAATACCTGGAACCCACACTGTAGGAGAGAATGATCTCTCTGGCTTTCACAAACATGTCTAGACACACACACTCTTACATACATACCCAAAACTTGTAAATAAATGCTTAAAAAAAGTAATGCTTGGAAAAGTGAAACGTGGAAAAGCATAAAATTAGATTTTAACTTCTCTACCCCCAAAGAAACACCTTTTTAAAAATTTCATTTTACATTCCTCCCACTCCTCCTCCTGCCCCCCTCATGTTTCCCTCCAGTCCATCCCCCAACCACTCCTCCCAAAGGGTAAGGGCTCTCATGGGGAGTCAACAAAGCCTGGCACATTAAGTTGAGGCAGGACCAAGCTCCTCCCCCCCCTGCATTAAGGCTGAGCATGGTATCCCCCTGTGGGGAATGGGCTCCGACAAGCTAGCTCATGCACCAGGCATAGATCCTGGTCCTACTTCCAAAGGCCCCTCAGACCAAGCTACACAACTGTCTCTAGCACGCAGAGGGCTTAGTTCGTTCCCTTGGATTCTCCACAGCTGCTGGTTTAGAGATCATGAGTTCCCACGAGCTGGGTTCAGCTGTCTCTGCAGATTTCTCCATCATGATCTCGACCTCCCCTGCTCATATACTCCCTCCTCCCTCTCTTCAACTGGATTCCCGGAGCTCGGCCTGGTCCTTGGCTGTGGATCTCTGCATCTGGTTCCATCAGTTACTGGATGAAGGCTCTATGATGACAGTTGGGGTGGTCACCAATCTGATTATTCACTCACAAGTGGATACTAGATGTAAAGCAAAGGAGAACCAGACCACAATCCACAGCTCCAGAGAAGCTAGGCACCAAGGAAGACCCTAAGAAGGACACATGGATTGCCCTGGGAAGGGAAAGTAGATGGGGTCTCCTGGGTAAACCAGGAGCAAGGCGGGGGCGGCAAAGGGGAGGAGATGGAGTATGAGAACACGAGGGAACAAGATGGAGGGGGAGCAAGGAAAGAGGTATCCTGATGGAGGGAGCCACGATGGGGTTAGGGAGAAACCTGGTGCTGGGGAAATTCCCAGGAATCCACAAGGATGGCCCCAGCTAAGACTCCTAGCAATAGTGGAGAGGGTGCCTGAACTGGCCTTCCCCTGTAATAAGATTGGTGAAAGAAACATTTTAAAAGTTAATATTTAAGCCAGGTGTTGGCGGTGCATGCCTTTATTCCCAGCACTCGGGAGGCAGAGGCAGGCGGATCTCTGTGAGTTCGAGGCCAGCCTGGTCTACAAGAGCTCGTTCCAGGTCAGGCTCCAAAGCTACAGAGAAACCCTGCCTCGAAAAAAAAGTTAATATTTAAAGTTTTAAAAAGATAGTAGCGAGGTCTTTATGATATTTGGGCAGAAAAGAATTTCTTTTTTTTCTTTTGAGATTTATTCATTATGTGTGGGTGTTTTCCCTGCCTATATGTATATGCACTGTATACATGATGTCTGCAGAGGTCAGAAGAGGGTTTCGGGTCCCCTGGAACTGGAGTTCTGGATGATTGTGAGCCACCATGTGGGTGCTGAGAATTGAACCCAGGTCCCTCTTCAAGAACAACACATGCTCTTAACAGACCATGGTGCCTGCCCCAAAAGCTTTCTTAAACAGGACATAAAAATAAACCACACAAGGATAGGGTAACTCTTGACCTGCTTTGGTTAGGCGACTCCTGTTTAAAGTGATGTCATACAGAATTGGAGACAAGTCTCAAGATAAGGACTGAATGTGTTCATCACTCAGAAACTCACAGGTCAGCATCTGCATTTGGGAAGAAATCCTATACTTCAACAGGAAAGCACTGAACACTAAGATAGAGAAGGATGGTTTGAAGAAGGAAGTCAGCTCCACAGCTCCATTACTAGTCAAGGAAATGGATATTTAAACCTCAGGAGATCCCGTCTCATACTTCTCACAGCGGTGATGGAGCAGGGATGCTACCGGGTACGTAGATAGAGGATACACAAAAGATAGACTGATTGTCACGGGCTTACTGGCCAGAGTAGAAACTGGTGTATTCACTTGGGAACAATTATCTGGCCATGCTTAAAATACTCCAGTTTCACAAGTCTTCTGCATTAACGACAATATTGTTCATACTTGGGAAAACCAGAAAACCATCTAACCAGCTATCAACAGGAGAGAAAATAAATAAACCCTACAAAGCACTTGTTTACAGAGCAGTGAAAGTGCAGCATATGCTAACAGATAAACCTCAAAACCTAACGTGGAGCTAAGAAACAAATTTCATTAAAAAATGACACATAGAGTCCAGCATGGTGGCACACGCCTTTAATCCCAGCACGCAGGAGGCAGAGGCAGGCAGATCTCCGTGAGCCGTCCTGGTCTGTAGATCAAATTCAAGACCACCCAGGCTTACATAGTGAGACCCTGTCTCAAAAAACCAAACCAAACAAAACTTAAAATAGATGCATAGAGTCTGAGTCATTTGAGATTTAATTTTATGTACGCGTGTGAGCATGTGTGCGTGCCTGCGTGCGTGCATGAGTACAGACACGTGTGGATACCAGAAAAGGGAGTCGGATCTCCCAGAGCTGAAGTGACAGGCAGCAGTGAACCCACCTGTCGTAGGCTCTGAGAACCAAACTGTGGTCCTCTGCAGGAGCAGCAAATGCTCCTGACTCCTGAGCCACCATTCCAGGCAGATATGATACATTTTATTTATATTTATTTATATTAATATATATTATATTTATTACAGTTTGACAACATGTAATAGATATATAATTTCAAATACATTACACAGTATGAAAATTCAGGAGAAAGATGAATGTCAGAATCCCATAGATCTGGATGTTGAGTGTTTGGATGTCAGATTTGTTAATGCCTTTATTTTTTTTGAAATCTTCCACCAGAGGCTGGATATGGCTTATTGGCTAAGAG
The DNA here is from genome assembly GCA_001685095.1 of Ellobius talpinus. NCBI lineage: Eukaryota > Metazoa > Chordata > Mammalia > Rodentia > Cricetidae > Ellobius > Ellobius talpinus. The sequence goes on along the minus strand of LOJH01004543.1, from coordinate 4,635 downwards.
CGCTGGCAGCTCGACTAGGCTTTGCTTCCCAGGATTCATGTCAACAACCTGGAACTCCAGATCCAGGGGATCAGACGCCCCCTTCTGGCTTCCAGGAGCACTCTGCTTGTATATGGCATACATGCACAGACATAGGAAGTTTTCAATTTTATTTTTGTTTTTTTGAGACAGGGTCTCTTTATGTAGCCTTGGCTGTCCTGGAACTTTCTCTATAGACAAGGCCGACTTCAAACTCATAGAGATCCTCCTGCCTCTGCCTCCCAAGTGCCATGCACTACCATGCCTGGCACACATAGGTAATTTTTAAAAAGCATTACCACAGATATAGTCTAAATTTACATAGCTGTCAGTCTGAAGAAGAATAGTGTCTGAGCTCACATGTTCCATAGCACCGGAGTTCCCGGCACCACATCACTGTACTGTGAGCTTCCCTGTCTTAGGGATTTTCATTTCTCCCTTCATAGCCCCAGGGTCAAGCAAAGCAAGAGGTTTAGCCTGTGTTTACTGACCAACTGACAGATTAAATGAATAAATGCCTGGAGGAAGAGAGGGACGTAAAAGAGACGAGGGAGGAGGAAGGTGGGCAGAGTTTGGAAGGTTTGGTGCATGCTAAGCGAGTGAGCAGTCTACAGGGCTGAGCTGCATCTCAGCCAGGAGTCGTTTATTGAGCTCCCTCATGTGTCAGATCATATGCTAAGCATGCCAACACCTGGGCGATGTGTTCATGGGTGGTTAGGCGTGGTAGGCAGCAAGAACATAACGAGAGGAAGCGGACTACAGCCTCAGGAGCCACCTTGAACTCTGGTGTTTCAAGAGTGGGTGAGGTAGAGAGGTGACTGTGGGCAAAAGGGAGGGGGCCGGTGCAGCTGGGATTTGAGGTGGTTCAGCCAATAGCTTTGATTGCTTTGAGGAAGTAGAGAAACAACATATTTACCATAGGTTGGGAATGTAACAGGGTCCCAGACTTAGTAGGCCCTGAGACCTTAGCATAACTGACTCCATGATGGAAGTACCTTTCAGGCCGTAAAACTCATTATGTAGACTGCCAGACTAAAACAAAGATCTAATCCTTCAAAATCCATAGCTTTGGGAAAGTCTCTAAATGTATTAACCTCTCTTTTTGGCTTCTGTAGTTCCATTTCTGGCTAACTGTTCTTGTTAATTGAAGACATCGTTTTGTGCTTAAAAGATCACCCTGAGAAAGGCTAGGGGCTACACTGGGGTCCCGAACACCCAACCCAGTGTAGCCGCTGACCGGCTAATAAAGACTTTCTGCTGGCATAAGCCCATGCCTAAGCGGTCTTCTCTGGTGGATACTCCACAACAAGGAAGAATCAAAATAAACAGCCTGACAGAACCCTAGGCCTGTAATTGCGAGTGCTAACAGAGCAGCTACCATACACAGCGAGAGCTGTTGGACCCCAGCCTTGCCTTAAAAACCTCCCACAGTTGCATCCTGCGGACTCCGTCCTCTGAGGTGCTGTGGGGGGAGGGTGGGCAGTTATCTTTGTAGAGGGCAGAGGCCTGTCTCTGTAGATTGCCTCCTTTAGGGATTTCAGACGTAGATATGTACTCAGCTTGATCTCCAGTGGCCCAGTAACTTCCCTAGAATGAGCTAATTGTGCATGAGAACAGAAGCATAAACACACCTGCAAGTATGTTTGTTTTCATTTCAAGGTAGACAGTCGTGGTAGACGGTCGTGGATTAAACTCTGTGTATGTGTGTGTGTGTGTGCGCGCGTGCGCGTGCGTGCGTGCGTGCGTGCTCCTCTTTCTCGAGGAAGGGCTCAGACTACATCCTAGCTTCACAGAGGTAGCTCCTACCAGAAGTGGGACTTCTGAAGTGACCGAGGCGGACATTTAGCAGATGAATACCACTATACTGCTTGCTTTATTTGTTGTTTTAAGATGGGGTGGCACTGGTCGCCAGCTGGCAGCGTTCACTGTGGACCCTGGTGCTCCGAGCTTCTGGAGTAGCTGGGAGAGGTCTGCCCACCGAGTAGCCAGTTGTCTGGGGAAGTGGTGTGGCAAATGGTTCCCTTTGTGTTTGAAGGGTGTAGGACAGCCAGCAGGCCCCCTGAGAGGGATGTGGAAAAGATAGGGTTGATGTCATCTAATTGTTTGATTACTGAGTGTTGCACCCAGCCTGCTCCTTTGCCTTTCAGGACCTGCACAAGCAAGAACCCTTTTGTTACAAAGAAAGGACCCCGCTGTGCGGAACCTTTACTCAGTGACACATCGCAAGTATCTCTCCTCTCCTCATTAGGTATTCTTCACCAAGGAGTTCTGTAAACACTCTATGGGGATGGGCTCACTAACCAACCTCCTCGGCTGGAAATGCTCGGCACACCTGACTGTTTTGCTGCTGGCCGGTACCATGGAACTCCCACACCTTCTTGTGCTGTACACCACGCCATTCCTCGAAGCAGTTTCAGTTGCTCCCAAGCTTACAGAAGGAATAAAGAGACACACCAGGAAGCAGCGAGACAGAGAGGAAGACAGAGGCAGGGCTGGAATGACCCCCGTTCCCTTGCAGCTGCAGGTTCGGCTGAGACAAGCAGAGCGCCCTCCTCACGTTCTCACAGTGTTTGGCTTGGCTGATGGCTCGGGTGAGTCAGCTAACCTGGCACACTCCTCCAGGCAGAAAGTCACATCCTGCCAGGGTGTCGCCAGATGCTGGAACTGCCTGTCTCTCCCACAACCCGAGCTCTTTCAGTCTTCGAGGCACTGGTAAGCCCCGTGTGGCTAGGTCAGAGGCCAAATATGAAGTACATGTGAGCAGCATGGTGATCTGGGTTCCCCTCAGGTATCTCCCACCCCCTGCCCCCCCGAATTTGGGGCCAGAAGGTGCCAGACAGACGTGACTATTTGGGCACCACTGACCTTACCTCTCTGAGATCTCAGAAATTAGTTTTCCTTATCCTTTAGAAGGAAATGTTACATGGACATCTGTGTAGCACGAATAATAAAACCCCAAGACAAATAAAAAGGAAAAGCATCAATGTGTGTGTGACATGACCTTTGCCCTGGCTGGTTCTGTGTGTCAACTTGACACAAGCTAGAGCCATCAGAGAGGAAGGAGCCTCAGTTGAGAAAGTGCCTTCATGTGATCCAGCTATAAGGCATTCTCACAATTAGCAATCAATGGGAGAGGGCAGATGGGTGGTGCCATCTCTGGGCTGGTGGTCTTGGTGCTATAAGAAGGTAAGCTGAGTGAGCCCTGTGAAGCAAGCCAGTAGGCAGCACTCCTCCATGGCCTCTGCATCAGCTCCTGCCTCCAGGTTCCTGCCTCCAGGTTCCTGCCCTGTGAGTTCCTGTCCTGACTTCCTTGGGTGATGAAGAGTAATGCAGAAGTGTCAGTCAAATAGACCCTTTCCTCCCCTCCACAAGTTGCCTTTTAGCCATGGTGCTTTGTCCCAGCCGTAGAAACCCTGACTAAGACAGCTGTAATATAAATTTTCTATCAGGTACCAATACATGCTAGAAATGGGAAAGTCTAAAGTGAGAAGCCAGCTTGTCCTATGATTTCTTTTTAAAAAGAGAACAACAGCCAAAAATCTATCCCAAGAATGTTGAGGTGTGGGAGAGAAGGTTCAACGGTTTAAATCGTCTGTCTTAAGCCTCATGAGCTGAGTTCAGTGGAGAGGGAACCAACTCCATGACCTCCTGACACATGCGTCATGTGAGGCACCTTCATTCCATAAAAATAATTCAAAAATGATTCTTTTGATCCCTAGGGCACTCTGAGGCTTGGAATAAGCATTTAGAAAAGAGAAGGAAGGGTTTTGTGAAGAGGACGACCTTGAAGAAAGCTGGGCTGGGGCTCTTGTCTCAGGGATGTCTGAGCTCTCTGCTTCCTTAACTGAAGTTCAGTGAGGGAGAGGGTCAGCCTGCCGACTGACAGCTGAGCTGTGGGAAGCCAGACAGTGGAAAAAAGCTGCCTGGGGGAGCTGCTGCCACCTCAGTGGGTCCAGCCCCACGTGCTTCCAGAGAATTTCCAGGGTACGTGAAGCATGAACTATTCTGGATCATTTAGGGACCTGCAGTTAAAGAGGACTTCAGTTCCTGCCTTTCTCTCTGTGTGTATACAGGCATGGGGGGGACTTCCTTTCTCTCTGTGTGTATGTAGGCATGGGGGGACTTCCTTTCTCTCTGTGTGTATGCCGGCATGGGGGGGACTTCCTTTCTCTCTGTGTGTATGCAGGCATGGGGGACCTCCTTCCTTTCTCTCTGTGTGTATGCAGGCATGGGGGACCTCCTTCCTTTCTCTCTGTGTGTATGCAGGCATGGGGGGACCCCCTTTCTCTCAGTGTGTATGCAGTCATGGTCACACACACACACGTATGCAGGCATGGCACACAAATGAATGCCAGCAGACACATGAAAGTGTCAGAGAGCAACTTCAAGTCTCTTCCTGCCCTCCACTTTGGGTCAGGGAATGAGTTCAGTCCTCAGGCTTGCACAGTAAGCACTCGGCTGGAAGACCCCTTCACCCATCCCTCCTTTCCTGGATGACCCCCTCTTGTAACATGAACGGGGGGGCTGCTCGTTTGTTTGTAACATGAAGGGCTTGCTCGTTGGGGTTTTCTGTCCCGCCCGGTACCCCACAGCCTGCAAGCCCCAAAGAAAATCACA
>LOJH01004542.1:17791-34298 GCA_001685095.1 Ellobius talpinus | reverse complement strand
GAGAGAGAGAGAGAGAGAGAGAGAGAGAGAGAGAGAGAGATCTTTTCTCCTTTCCTCCTCAGCAGGTAGCCTAAGTGCACCGCAGCAGAAGTCTGCTGGGGACGTGCAAGCAACCAAGGACCCGCCCAGGCCACTCTTATAGGCGAGCGCGGGGCGGGATCGGCCGGGGGCGGTGCCGCGCAGCCGGCTCCTATAAGGAGCTGTCCGCCACCCTAGTGCTGAATCCAGCTCTAGAACCGGAACGAGGTGCTTTTGACTATTGCGGGAGCTGAGCGCCAAGAGCTACCCTTGAGTTTGGATTTGAACCTTTAAGGAAGGCTATTCAGAGGAAGAAGAAGCAGGCGAGGAAGGCGAGCACGGAAAGGGACAGTTGCAGGAACTGTAAACCTCGGTCGCAGCTCACAGCTCCGAGAAAGCCCTGCCACGGTTTCGCTGGAGCGTCTGAGGAGCAGGATGGAGTAAAGAAGAGTGTCTGTTCAAGGGGGGTGGGAGGGGTCCGGTGGTGCGGAGGAGAGAAAACAGAGAGAGCGAGAAAGAGAGAAAGGAAAAGAGAGAAAAGCCAAGGCTGCTGCCTGCGAATTTGGGATCAGATTGGAAGAGATCGTTCACTGGGGGAAATGGATTCTGTACCAAGACTGACCAGCGTTTTGACTTTGGTACTCTCTGGCTTGTGGCATTTAGGATTAACAGCGACAAATTGTGAGTACTCAGAGCTGGGAGCGGGAAGGTGAGGTGGAATATGACGCTACTAGGAATAAGTGTCCACCGTCCGATTGTGTTTGCTCTGGGAAAGAGCTGGGTGAAAACCCTAACCAGTGTGGTTCCACCATTCCAACCATCTCAAAAGTTAGCAGAGCTCTCATGAGCTTGCTCTGCTCAATTGCCTGCCCTTTGGAATCTTAAAGTTCCCTTAGCCTGCTGCTAGCTTCATGGTTCTTAATCTCAGACAGGGATGCACCGGCGAGGAGCATACCTCCAGGGGCAGAGATGCTCCGGAGTCACAGAGCTTGGTGACAGCAGCGGACTGCAGCTCCCATGGATTTGCAATGTGCCCTTAACACCTCTTCACTCACCTCCACCCTAAGCACTGAGCTCTCTCCACTGCCTTAAGCAGAAGGTTTCAGTTGGGGTGTTTTGTAACCAATGGGCAATTGTGTAAGGGGATTGGGAGTTTGGGCCTAAAATTTGTAGCTCAAATGTAGTCATCCTAGGAGACCAATGGCTGTCCTGTCACAGGAGGGAGAGCTTTAGTGCACATCTCACTATCACAATCTAGCTGCCAATGAAGGAATAGTGAGCATGCACCATGTTGTACATGTTTGGACTTCACTTAACGGCAGGTGGTCTTTACTCCCAGAGATCTGCCACCTTCACTGTTTATTTAAAGAATCCAGTTTGTCAAACTTGAATAAATCACTAAAGCTACAAGAGGCTCAAGCTCAATTGCTCAGCTGCTTCTCTAGGCAGAGGAAAGGAAGGGAAGTTTTTCCATCTCTGGGAACTCCTAAATGAGAAAGGATGCAATTAAGCCATCTGTGTTGTTTGCAAGGATGACTTACCACGACCCCTCCAGTTTCTGGATTTGTTCCCTCATCTTCTATTCCTGCACTTAACCTCAGAAATATTATCTAGTTTGGAACTATTGTATTTAACTTTTGTAATTTGTATTATCAATATCAGTAAAAGAGGGGGCAGGAAGATTTACTACTGAGAATCCCTCTGCCTTATTTCTTAATCCCTAGCTTAATCCCTAGAGAATATTGTCCCATAATTTCCATCCCAGAGTGAAGACAAGTAGATAAATGTTCAAAGTAAAGCCAGTGTTTCTGTGATGCAAAGATTGGAAGGCTCACAATCTATAGTTGTATCATTTTCTTAAAGTTTGTGTTACAGAGGAGGGCAAATGAGGCTATCCTCTCTAACAAGGAGGGAGAAACTAATAAATTATTTCAGAGAACATATTAAAGCAGGCTACAGTCAGGAAGATTGACTTTGCTATTCTGACTTCTTCCCCTTCTTTTCTCTTGTTCTCCTTTCCTTCTCCTCTTCCCCACTCTCCTTGAAATTATCCCCATGGTGCCAGATAGAAAGACCCAAAAGCCTTAGAAAGTAAGCTTTGTGACCGAGTTACTTTCTCTACCTTCTGGAACACTAGAGGTCAGTGTTGTCCAAATGATGCAAAGGTGTGGCTCTAAATTGTGCTTTCCCCTTAGCACATTCTGTTATCTGGAGAGAAGAACACTGTGAATATCCAAAAGGTGGGAGTGAGGGATACTGATGAAAAGCGTAGAGCACATGGTACAAGCGCATGACTTTGGCCTCTTCAAATATTATTACCCTTCTTGAAAATTCATAAAAAATCTGGGAGTCATATTTTCTGTAAATTCACTTAACTTAATATGATCAACATATTTCAATATTGTGCATAAAATTAAATGGCATGTGTTTAAGACTTTAGCTTTTTATAGTAAAGGCAGTTGCAATGTCTGCTCTGAGCGTGTCAAAAGAAAGTTGGTGATATTGATCTCCAGAATTTCACAAGTGACAGTTGTGCCTTTCATTTTCAAGCAACATAACAATTGAGTGAGTGCTGCTTGCTAAATATTCTGGAGTCTGTTTTCTTAAGGAATAGCAGTGACTGTTTGCTGTACTCTGAAAATTGTATCAATCCAGTAAGCAATAGGGTTGCAGCAAGAACTGGTTCTGAAATCAATACTTATAAGTGGTCTTCAGAGACTATATGGCAAACCCCTCAAGGCAATCATGAATATTTCCCGGTTTATCTAGGCTGCTGCTCACACTTTTTAATTCTTTAAGTGTAGATATTGGCTTTGCTATGGATGTACAGTCTGTTTCCATTCATATATGTGCTTTGATAGGTTAGACATTTCCTTCTGAAGAGCTTCCTTTTAATTTGATTTGTGAAAATATTTTTTAAAGATTATTCTTCCTATATTTTAAGGAATATTCCATGTCATCAGTAACAAGCAATCTTGAAAACAGATTATTTTCCCCCCAGGATCTTTCATGGTACATAATCATAGGTAATATGTTATAGGTGTAGTGGGTCTCTTAAAAAATGACTTTTAATTGTATGCCTTCTTTTGTAATGACTTGCTGCTGTTGTTATTGTTGTGTAGTATGTGAGTATCTATTTGTATACATGTTTAATTTTCTCATACTCTGCTCCAAACATGGGCGCTTATCTCCACAGGGATAAATGAATGCTTATCCAATTACATATTCTATAAGTTTCTAATTAAACACAATGACAAGAGAGTCAGGTTAGAAGGGGTCTGGCCATAATACAGATATTACAAATCCGTGATGAGAATGCAATTGCCTACCAGCAATAAGACCTCTGTAAATTCCCTCATTCTAGACTTTCAGTATATTAAACAGCAAGAGTGTTTCCTTTGGGTATATCCTGAGAGAACTAGTTAATTTTGAATATATAGTAGATATAATATTGAATATACATAATAGACCAATGTAAAATTTTAAGAACTGTTACATATTCAACTCCTTTGACACAAGAAGCTATGGTGTGGCTTGAGAGTTGGATAAAATGAGACCAGAAGTCTCTATGAAGTTCTAGTTCGAGTGCTGTCTCAGCTCAGGTGTCAACTACTTAGTCAGTTATTGTCCTTTCCATGCTGCAAGTGAAAAGCAGTCAGCAACTGAGGTACATGTATACACCAATTTTCACAGCAGCTAAATGTATTACTAAGACTATTTAATATGAGGCTAAATAAAATGTTATGATGACAAAGTATCAGAAGAGAAGGACTGCACATGATACACAAAGAACCACTATCAATTTAATTCTTAAAAAGAAACATATTACATGATGGCTCATAACTTTAATTTGTTTGAAATAACGTAGAACAATCACTAAGTACTTCCTTGAAATTTGTTTCTGCCCATTAAGAGTCCCAGAGACATGTTATTGTGATAAGAATTCATATCTCCCTGTTTTAGGTTTTTCTTGCATACTGAATTTCACAAGACCTGTGAGTGTGTTGATCATGGTAGTAAAGATACGTCAGACTCTGAATTGCCTGAGGGCTGTTAACAAACCAAACTGAAAGTAAGATGAGCAAAGATTGTGCTGTTCTCATGGGGCAGATGAATGGTTGTGCAGTGCTTTCTTTGACATCTGTAGCTACCAGCAGTGCAGTAACCCCGTACTGCTCAGCCGGTGGAGTCTGGAAGGTTTCTCCATCATCAAACTAGCTCGATTTGACCTTTACTGCTCAACATGAAATCATTTTTCCTTCACATAAACCCCATATGTAAAGCAGATGAACACCTTTCAACTATAAAATATAAAATATAGATTAAGAACTAGAGGAGGGATTTCACAACAAAAGAAGAGACTTAGGAGATGATTAATGTCTATGAGAGCAACCACGCTCTCACCTGCATTAGTCTTCTAAGGAATGGCCAACCATCCTATTGTAGTTTTCAATTTTTTCTGCCCATCTGCACAACTGGCTTTAGTTTTCTCTGAGTGAATCACTTTACTTTTCTGTATCCATTTATCACAAAGTGATGGGCTATGATTCAGAGCATCTCTAAATCCTTTAGTTGGTGATTCATTGTCTTTCAGTTGATAACCAAGAATTGTGATGGAATATGACTTGCATGTGATAATATTCCCCAGGAAATAATAAAATTGAAAATGGGTTTAGTTACCTAATCAGGCAGAAGACAACAGTTTTACTAACAATTTTAAGAAGTTGCATTGCTTTAATTTTGAAACAATATTGACATCATTAATTTCTAAAGGAAACGGTTCCATTCAGTAAAACTATGCCACCTTTACCTGGTGACATTGTAAAGGTTATTCACTCACTCCAATAAACTTGATTTGCTGAATAAAGGCCTTGATTTAGTCACTAGGACAATGTTTGCTTCTAATGTGTTTTCATAATTAACTACTAATGCTACTTATTGGTCATTTCACTTGCATGTGTTTGAGATCACTGCACTTTAAAACTGGGAGGCACCTAAAATCAGAATAAGAGTTTAATGTGATTTTAATTCCTATTAGTAGGCATGCAGCATATATCCATCACTTACTGCACCCACTTTACAAGGCTGCTCACAGCAAGCTAGACATTAAATGATTTGGTTCATATGAATGAATTTCAGATGAATAAAATATGTCCCCAATATAACTAATCTGAGCAATGAAAAAAATTTGAATTCTTACCTTTAACCATTTTTAAACACAAACATCGTTGAAACAAAATATCCCCAATGCACCTCACTAGGTAGCTTGCGTAGCAACTGCAGGAATTTGGCAAGGGTTCTTCTATAAGATCAGCCTCACAACCTGAGCCTTGGAGAAGAGCATGAGCTAGCAATTTTCAACACACCCAACTCTTGAGTCATACCTGAAAAAAGATGCCGAAAGCATTCAGATCAAGACTGGAAGCATGACAGTAAATACTGCAATGTTCAAAGAAAAGCAACTTTATATCTAGGCTTGTACCCAGAGTTGAGGATTTATTTTTCTTTCATATTTTTAAGTTAAAATCTTCGTAGGGGATTAAGAAAACCTTGAGGAACAATTTAGAAGACCCTGGTGGGCACACACAAGCATGGGACAACTCCATGAAGGGCACTTTTGTTGGCATTCTGTCCCATAAATCTGTCAATGTAGTGCTTATGGAGCCCTGGTCATGTGCTGTATGGTGCCAGCCCTGTTCTGGCTTCATATAATGATCTCACTCTCACTTCCTGTATCCCTTCTAGCAAAATACGGAGCTCTACATTTTTACAAGCAAACAAGATGTCTCATATTTTTGCATTTATTTGTTTGGGCTGGTTATTAATTTGACCTACAATACCACTTCCCCTTAAATTTTTTCTTCACCGTTTTCCAAGGACATACACCCACATGCGCACACACGCACACACGCACACACACACACACATTTTGTAATGTGGAATGTGTTGGGAGTACATGGGGGAAGTGTCGGGGGGAATGGAGATGGTAAGGATCATGATAATCCATACGTTTATGAAATCATCAAAGAATAAATAAAATGTTTGTCTTTTTTTTCAGTCTAGGTAAGGTGCCCCTATTTATCTCATTTTTGTAGCACTTTCTGTAATTCTTGTTCTCTCAGTTAAGATGCATTGCCCCTTTGTCATGTTTTATTTGAATTCCTGTACCTAATGGCTAAAATACTGAGCAAATGGATGGACAAAGGAATGATCTAATGGTTTTCTAGTGAGAGCTTTCAATCTTAAACTGAGAGTTTTTTCTACTCCCTATTGGCAGAGTCTTGCTTTTAAGATGTGTTTGTTTCATATTGCTATTTTAACAACTATTATTTGTCACTGTTGTGGAAATGCCAAGTAGAAGTGAGCTGTAAAATGAGACAGAAGTCCAGATTGCCTTATCGAGTGTAAAGTCTGCAGCATGGATGCCTGACTGCATGCTTCTTTGTATTCAGGAGAGTAGGCCTGACGTGGGCACCATAAAGTCATTTGTAGCCTGAAAAAAATCTCCCTAGCTACTTGACCTTGCTACAACTTGGAGCTCATGTGATTAACTTTCTTTATTCAATGCAATGAATGTTTCACTATAATCTGAAAAAAAAAACACATGCCCCCATTGCTACAAGAAATTTTTCCATTGCCTTGGATTTGAAATATAGGAAGCATTTGGATTCTACTCAATGGAGTTTAAGTTCTGGATTAGGGAAAAAGGATTTTGTTTCATGGCAAACCCATCTCTTTACTCTTATGAAATGACTTTGAGACACCTATGCCATCTTAACTATGATAAATAAGAAAAGGTTAAGTTTCAAGAGCTGGTGTCTTGCTCATCTGCATAACTCACAGATGAACTTAGCTCCAAGTACTATTTTTCTTTCTTACAGTTGAGTTTCCTATGTAGCTGCACTAGTGAAGAATAACTAGTGAGATCTAGTACAGGCCCCCAAGGACTGGTAAAAAGCTTGACAGGGAAAAAGCCGTTTTCTCATCAGTGCTAATTGCTTCAACATAACTAAGCTTGGGTGCAATGGAAGGCTTACAGTGCACATCTTCCACTGTCTGTAGCTTCCAAATGTGCTCTTCAGGAGAGCAAAATTCAAGCTAAGGCTTGAATAGACTTGGCAGACTCAAATATGGGAGCCCTGAAAGCTGGGAACACTATGGATTGCTATAAGGATAGAGGAGAAAGCAAACAACTGGGTTAGTATGAAAAATTGATCTCTCTACATTTAAAAGATAGTTTCACTGAGAGTTTTTAATTTTTAAGATATAACTATTTTTATAAGCATGAGTGTTTTGCTACCTGCATGTGTATCAACCACATGCCTGGTGCTTGAAGAGTTCAGAAGAGGGAAGTAGAAACCCTAGAACTGGAGTTGAAGAAATTGTGTGTCACCACGTAGGTGCTAGGAACTAAAAGTCAAATTAGTACAGTAAGATTTTAATTTTCCCCATTTTAAATTTTATTTATGTGTAGTCATACACATGTATGTTTGTGCATGTGGATACTGTAGACCAGACTGTGTGTTATCCTCGAGAAAAATATCTTCCTTGAGACAGGGTCTCTCATGGACTTGGAGGATGTCAACTAGTTTAGACAGGAATTAGGCGCTCCTAGGCATCCTCTGGTGCTGGAATGATATGCATATATCTTCACATGCAGATATACTATTTTAACATGGTGTGTGTGTGTGTGTGTGCGCGCGCGCGTGCGTGCACACATGCGCGTGTGGTGCATGCCTGGTGACTATGTGCACATAAAATCTGTGCATATCACAGTGTATGTGTAGGTCATAACCAAATTTGTGGAGTTGATCCTTTCCTTTCACCTCTATATGAAATTCTGTTCACCATGCTTTTGTGGCATGTACTTTTATGGTCTAAGCCATCTCATGACCCACATATATGGATTTTCTGTGAGTTATAAGGTTCAAATTTGGTTTTAAAGCTTTCAAAGTAAGAACTTCACCATGTAAGTTTTCTCTCTAGGACCTGCCCCTCTTTTGATTCATAGAATGCAATAGAAAGAAAAATGTTGGTAAGCAAATTATCTGAGATGATTAGAACAGCTCAGGTGATAGCTAGTACCACTACAGGAATGATATTTGAAAGCTAAGCTCACACAGATCTGCAAAGAGAATAATGACCAAGAATATTCAAGGCACAGGGATGTATGAACTACTACTAAACACATAAAAGCACAGATTTGAAGCCAAAATGTGCTCTATAGATGCTTCTGTTGTTTTGACAAACGAAAGCAGTAGATTCTCAAAATGTATTCATTGCTCTGAAATGAAGTTGTTTCCTGTGAATACAGAGTGGTCATAATCTGAATGCAGCATATTTCATTTATACATAAGACCGTTTAGCACACACTGTCTGTATCCATCACACTGATGCGATATTCTAATCTATAAATTATATTGATTTGTATCAGCAAAATGAGAACTAGTCACTAAGGAACGTATAATTAAACCTCGACATCATGGATTCTGTCCCTCATCAACTGGGGGTTGATGAAGCATCCTAGAGTCTGCTCTGTGGAAGAAGAATTTCTAGAGTTGAGTGCTTCAGGTTGACGTGCTATCATTAGTAACTGATCTTCAGAAATAAACCCCAATGTCTCTAGACTGTCTACTTGCCTTTGTACATGTTCAGGCCAGGGAGGCTGGATTATTTCTGTTTCCTAGATCAGCAGAATTGATTGTGCTTTTCTGGATAACACCAACAATGGTGAAGACAGAAAGAAAGTGAGAGAAAACACCAACACATTTAGGCATATCATTTGTAACAATTTACCTTTGAAGCATAAATATCTTTCTGAAACGCTTTAACTGTTTAGGGATCTTTGCAGAATTCATAAGAGAGCTCAGTGACTAAGGTGTTGATTGTGCAAGAGTGAGGATCTGAGATGATCCCAGTACTCAGGAAGAGCCAGCTGTGGTATTAAACCTCTGTTACCACAGTGTTCCTAAGGCATCTAAGCTTCATGCACACACCAAGATTTATGTAATACTCTGTCCTGCACATGAACACACACACAGGATGCAAAAATCACATTCCTTTCTGCCAACATCGCATACTTCATATGCATATATACAAATCACACAAACATCTCCTAAGTACATAAATATCACATACAGATACATACATCATACACACACCTAAAGAAATCAGTTTGCAGAATGAGCAGTATATAATAGGCACTCTTAGGCTGCTGTGGCGGAATAAGTGTTTCCTTTTCTACTTCCTTGCAAGTGTCACTTGCCTTTCCTTGGCCTCCAGCCCTTCTCCTTCTGTGAAGTCATGTAGTTTGTGCATTACTCGCGCCTTTTCCTGAGCTCTTTGCTGTGGAGAGTGTGTACGGTGTAGGAGGAAACTTAAGTGGATTCCAGCACTGCCTTCTTATACTGTGTGGGCACAATTACAGGATGTGATGCTTCCGTGCGAGGCCAGCTGAAGCACAGGTTTGACACAGATCACCCACCTACAGGACTCTTGGGGATGCCCACCTAATCCCATCATACCCAACCATCTGTCTCTAAAACCTTCCTCTTCCAATTCCACTAATTCCCCAAATCTGCAATGTTGGGGAACAACTTCCAGTTCATAGAAATTAGCTGTAGAGAGTCTGGTAGAAGAGACACTGTAGTATGCAGTCTGCACAGATCTCTTGACGGCTGGGAAGACAGACTGTCCACATAGCAATACTAAGTGTAAGGAAGCGGGGAAGGAATGGTTCTGGGCTGAGGAAAGGGACTTTAGGCCCTTTCAGGGCATCAGAACTAAGCCTGTCCTCTGCCAAAGTTTGGGCTTTCTGGTCTAGTTGCCCTGCATCTGGTCCTTCCACTGTCCTCTCCACTGGGCCTTCTTCCTCTTCCCATTTCCCCCACTCCTTTCCCTGCTCCATTCTTCATGCTCTCTCCTTCTGCTCTTCCCTCCCTCCTCTGCCTGATTCATTTACCTTTTACTGAGTGACAGATTACACACTGTGGTGTAAGCTAATGCTTTTACAGGTTTCTCACTCAAATACTACATCTAGAGGAACAGCATCTCAGAACAGTGAGAATTTGAACAGGACAGCAGTCAGTGACCAGTGAAAATTCCTAGAAATTTTATCTTAAACACTCAGGCAAATTTGCATTTAGTGCTAAATTATATCCTTATTATGATATTTTTCTTCAAATTTTTAATTAAATAGATGAGCCAAGTGTATTTCTTAACCCGTAGCAGAGAACTCCGAGCACCATGGCACAGCTTGACACTTTGCTCTCTCTGTGTGTCTGTGCCTCCCAGATTCCCATGTTGGAGAGGTCAAGGTCTGTCACTTCATCTCAGAGCAACAGTTTGCTTCATTTCATTATCCATGATCTATAAGCTGTTACTGATCTGTAAGCTGCACATAACAGTCAATCAATGTTAGAAACTAGAAAAATTTAATTCTCAGGAGTGGGGAGACCCACCAGCTTGTGTAGCAAACAGAAATGGAGCTTTGAGGACATGCTATCTTCTACAGTCACCTGGGAGAGCAGATTAATTCTGTCCTCTCTGCCAGTTTCCCTCGTACTGAGCCGTGTGTGCAGCCATGACTGGGGTCCACAAGGATAAGTTCTTTCTGATAACCAGAAATTAAGAGATATCAGTCCCTCTCATTTTACAGTCATTAGAAATACCTAGACACAATGAGAAATGCCATGGCTGCAGACTAGAGTGGTGGATCACCAGGGAGCAGAAATAGCAGGAGCCAATGTGTTCATCTTTGTGAGGGTTCCAGGCATGCACCCCACCCCAACTGTGGCACTTGGTGGGGCTTCACTCTGTCCCTTGCTAGAGTCATCTGGAAAGGGAATTTTGTTCTCATCACTGAGGATGTGCTAGGTTAGATGGGTAGGGAACTGAAACAAGATCATATCATACCCAGGGATCACAGTGGGATTTCAGTCCACTTTCCATGATTTCAAATCTCAGATACATTATTTTCTGTTTACTGTTTCTCTGGAACTAACAGCCAAATGGAGCTGTTATGAAAACTTGAGGGGTTGTTCATCCTTTCAGAGCTAGTTCTCTCTGACCACTGTAGGGAAATGGCTATGGTGTCCAGACCCATAGATTCTGGCCCACTGTTATGTGAAGTAACTTATGCTAAGTTTGAAAAAATTCCCTCCCCCATATCTAACGAACACCACTTTTATATAGGACTACCAACTCATAAAAGTTGCTGGAGCCACTGACTAAATCTTCCTACCACCTTTTCATGGCCAAGACCAAACTGTCAAAATAGCATAATAACTTGCACTGTCAGTACCTACTGTCCAAGAGTGATGGTTTTAATTCTGATTATTAACAAGCTGGGGTTTATAATCACCATGGAAATGACTACCCAGTCATGCCTATGAAGGATTATCTAGACTATGTTAATTAAGATGGGAAGACCCATCCCAAATATGTGTGACATCATCTCATGGTCTGGGTTCTAAGACTCAGCAAAAAGGAGAAAGGGAATTAAGCATCAGCATTCACCGTTCTGCTTCCTAAATATGGATGTAATGTGCTTATCTGCTTCACCATCGCCATGTCTTCCCCATCATAATGGACTGTGCCATGGAATTATAAGTCCAAATAAATTCTTGCTTTTTCAAATTCCTTTTATATAAATTACAAGATATATATTATAGGTATAAATTACAGCCACAAGAAAATAAACTAAGAGAGGGTGTCTCACTTATTCTGTACTCATTGGAAACCCTTCTAGCTAACTGAAGAGTCTCCAGGGCCGTAGGACAAAACTGGTCATGGAACTCCAAGGGTAAGCATGCAGGTTCTGCCTTTTATCTAAATCCTTCGTTCTTAAACACACAGCACTGTTCACAAAGCCCATGCCACAGAATAAGTCAAGTGTTTATCTGCCAATGAATACTGATTACATGGGAGGGTAAAAATCACAAACCTCTATCCAATGTCTTCTTCATCCTTGGCCAGGTGCAGTGAAGGACCCTGCCTGCTGGCCACAGGACATTCATTTGAGAATGATGAATGGCCCTTATAGCAGCTTGCTCTCCTCATCAGCTGTGTTGTTAGACCAATAAATTCTTCGCTTTAATTTCAAGGTCTCATGAGCTTATCCTTTCAACCCCAGGAACAACTTTGCTTCCTGCATTTTATTTTTCAATTTCTGCTTTGGCTCCTTGGACATGCTTCTTCAGACTTAGGGAATCTAAAACGACATTGCTCAAAGTTTTTTCCTTGGAGCCACACCTCAATTCTTGCATAAATTATTTTGGACAGGAAAGATCTTTGATTATCCTGTTAGCCACAAAGCCATAAGTAAATATTTTGTTTTTTAAAAGAAGTATTGCATGGCAAAGAGTAATTAAATAAATACTGAAACTTGTTTTGAAAGGAGAATCTCTATGCTTTCTTTTTTTATTTCAGACACTTTTTTATTGTTATTAAAAAATTTTCCANCCAAGGACCTCCCCCCTCCATCTAGCTCTAGGAACGTGAGCCTCCAAACACAATTTTATATAGAATTTCAGCAGCTAAAAGTAAATTACAAAGTGCTGCTTTGGAGAAAATGGGCAAGAATGCCCAGAATTCCATGCTTCAGCATATCCTTTCTCTTTTGATTTTTCAGGGACCTATTGTAAAGTTTTCCACCATCTAACACAATTTCTCCCTAGTCTTCATTCCTTTCTCTCTGTGCTTCTGTATGTATGTGAATGTAACCTCATGGAGGGCAGAAGACAACCTAGGTATCAGTCCTCATCCTTGCCTTTCACCTCGTATGACACAGGTTACATCACCGCTGCCCATACGAGGCTAGCTGACCAATGTGCTTACAGGGATTCTACTGTCCCTATACACTATCTCTCTATAGGCACTCTGTGATTAAACATACTCTATGATATCCGACTTTCCATGGTTTCTGGGAATTCCAACCAGGTTAGCACACTCTATCGATTTGTACTTACCCCTCTATGCAATTTCCCTAGTACTATCTAATTCTTGGTTACAAGAACTTAAATTCATAATTATATACAAAATAATAATATATTAAAAGTTTTAGAGAAAGAATATAGAAGTGTCATTATTCAGATAGTATTGCCTGACTGGTGTGGGGCAGGGGTACCGAATGTCTGGTAAGGTTATTAATATGATCTCTGTCCAAAGTCATATTAACTAAGTAGGCACCATTTTCTGGTGTTATTGACACATAATTATATATATATATATATATGTGGTAAAATATAATGTTTTAATTCACTGTATCCATTGCATTCTGATCATACCGGTGTATTCAGCATGTCGCCCTAAGCACTTACCATTTATTTTCAGTTGACTAACAGCAGCACCTTTGGGCATTCTTAACTATACAGTAGGATCCTCTAGCTAGTGATAGGTTACTGTATATTTCAGATAACTAGGAGAGAATCTCCCAGTTTTATTTTTAACCCATTGGAAAATTGTTTTCTCTTGCTGCTATTTATGTAAGTGTCATCTTATTGGCATTTACTGATCTGAAAAGATAGCAACTTGTCAAAAAAATTGCCTTCTCACCTTGTTCTCCTTAGTCTGCAGTCAAGAGCTATTTTTATGTTAAGGAATTATCTTGTAAAGGCCCTTGAATTATCTACCTACATCCCAGGCATCCCCTTGGGACCTCCTCAAAAGAAGAGATCTCATGTTAGCTATGATTAAATTGCCTGTGTATAGCACAGTGAATGGTGAAATAACTACTTGATAAAACTGTAGCACAGACAAATTGAGTGAAACTCCTGCCAAGGCAGCAAACTCTCATCCAGGACATGTGGGGCACCCCCATTGTCTCACACCTATTTGCATTGTGGTAATACATGAACCTTGGACCATTAATAGTGAGAATGATTCCTAGTACTGCCTTCTGCTGACCAATGTGAGCAGAAGAGTCAAACACAAGTTAAATGCAATTGCTGCACATCTGGATTTGACTTTGGTGATTGATTCAAATCCTTAGTGTTTGCTCTGAGAAAGATCTGCGCATTTAGATATTGATGGGCGTCACTTTGTCCTTTAGGGAACTCCAAATGCCTTATGTTATATTTTAATGGAATCTAATATTATTTCTTATAATAATTTAATATAATATATAATATTTGATATGTTATTTCCAAACAATTAGCATTATAGATCTATTTTGTGAAGGGGTGCTATATGTGTATAGCATATGTACTTTTTCATATATGTGTGTATGTACAACTGTACGGAGTTATGTATTCATGTGTGTACAACTACATGTAGAGGGCAGACATGGACATTAGGTCCCCTCTTCAACCACTCTCTATTTTTAGACGGTTTTTCAAACAAACTTTGAGTTCATTGATTTAACTAGGCTGGATAGCCAATGACCTCCAGAGATCTACCTATCTCCATATTCCAAATGCTAGGGTCACTAGGTTAATGGCAGGATTCAAACTCAAGTCCTCATGTCTATATGGCAATCACTTTACAAGCTAAGCCACCTCCCCAGTATATCCACCTTATTTTTAATGGATTATTAGCTTTCTGTTATGATTAACATATCTAGCAGAGTTTCACGTGGAGATATTCTTTACATAAACCACTTGTTCTGGTGACTGTCAAGATTTATTATCCCCCAATGTCAATATTGACTTTGGTGTCACCTTTGTGAATATTTATGTCTCCGGATAATGAATTGAAATGGGCATTTGAATAAAAATTAATATGCATTTATTTTCTGAAATCAAATGTTTTGCGAAGAGGATAGAAGGTGTGGAGTCACGTCCTGCTGGAGCGGCTCTGTTTTAGGATTGCTCTGCAGAAGTCTGCCTTGTATTCTTATTTGCTGGAGTTATTTCTATAAATTCTTTAAGGGTGTACTGTTTTCAAACTAACAGACAGAATGTGAGTTTGAATGTACTCAGCTTGGCATTTTATAACAATGGCAGGAGGTGGGAATGTTTAAATATATGGATAGCAGATACAGCATGGGCCAACGAATACCTTGGCCCTGGGATTCATTTAGGCTAAATATTGTTTCCAGAAAACCACAGGACTACACCAACAATGATAAAGTGAGTACCGCTGCCTAACATTTCCCATAGATTATGATACAGATTTGTTTTCTCACAAATAACTGCATCATGGCAATATGGGTATGACTCTGTGTGATTGTGTGTGTTTGTGTGTGTGTGAATAGTGTTCATGTCTTTGCAGTGAGAAGTTAATATTTGTGGGCTCAGCAGTAAATGCACTTTCTGCCAATCTTGGAACCTGAGTTCCATCCTTGAAGCCTGTATTGAAAAAGGAGGAAATTTCTGCACGTTGTACTTTGACCTCCACACATATACAGTGGCATGTGGACACACACACAATAACCATTTTTTTTTAAAAAAAAATGCTTGTATCATCTGCTTCCCCTGCTGCGGTGACCAAATGCCCATGAGCAGCAAGTTGAGGAAAGAGACACTTTGCTTCTAGTATCCCCTCATCAAACAACCAAAAGATGTAACAAAAGTCATCTCCACAGTGTTGCAAGACTGTGATTGGGACCTCCCACCTCCTCCTATTCTGGTAAGACAGGAAACAGATAACAGACAAGAAGAATAAACAGGCAGGAAGAATGAACACACAAGAAGAATAAATAAACCCCAAAACCACTTCAGCTAGAATCTATCTTCTGAAGGCTCTACAACCTTCCCAAACCACCACCAGCCACTTCTGAAAAGAACATGTTCAAATGCATATGCTTATTTGGGATATCATATTTATTTATTTATTTAATGCATTTTGTGTGTGTGTAAGAGAGCATGTAGGCATACTGTGTGCATACGGAGGTCATAAAACAACGTTTTGGAAGATGATTCCCTCCTCCTTGCTTGTGAGGCAGGGGCTCTGTGGTGTTTTTGCCATTGCACTGCCTACTACATGTTACCAGTCCATGAGTCTCTGACTGACACTCCCGTCTCCATCCCCTCCATCTCTAAGAACACTAGGATCACAGATGTGTTCTAACAAATTTGTCTTTCTATATGGTTTACAAATTCGGAAATCAGGTCATCAGGATTGATTAGCAGGTGTTTTTCTCTGGCCTGGCATTTGATATTCAAGCCATAACAGTATTACATGTCTCTTTGTAAACATCTTTTAATAAAGCAGACCCATTTAATTATTTCAAAAATTTGAGTCTATGATATAGATGCTTCCTATTATTTTTGACATCATCTTTCTATGAATTCTAGGTGCAGAATTGAAATATATTATCTGAGTGAAGTTCTATCGAATAAAGTACTGATTCAATAAAATAACAGAATAGATGCAGCGAATGGTCATATATTCAAGAAAATCACCTTATCCTTTATAAACAGATATTTACACACATTCCATTTTTGTTTGTTCATTAGCAGCAGAGTTTCTCTCATCTTAGCAAATCTTTTTTTATTTTTTTAAAATATTTATTTATTTATTATGTATACAATATTCTGCCTGTGTGTAT
>LOJH01004542.1:7363-17698 GCA_001685095.1 Ellobius talpinus | reverse complement strand
TTGAACTCAGGACCTTTGGACGAGCAGGCAATGCTCTTAACCGCTGAGCCATCTGTCCAGCCCTTAGCAAGTCTTTTTGCAGCTATTAATGGTCTGATAAAAGACCTGGACTTAGGAAATAGCATCGTTATTAAGTATAGACTGACTTCATAGGCAGAGGAGTAAGTACTGTGAAAATCCATTAGTACAGTTAATCCAAGAAGCATCTGAGTATTTGAAATAAAATCAATTCAAGAGGGGAATGTATAACTCTATTGATGTTTTCACCCTTGTTGAAACATTGCTTGGAGGTAAGGAGTTCTATGTTTTCCACATAAATATCAATTTTTATTGGTAAATTCAATTTGACTTATTGGGCTTCTATTGTTAAGTGTTTGTGGCTTCATGGAGAAATGAGGTAATTTTGTGCATGAACAAATGAAAATATCACAGATGTAATGACCAGTGAAACTCTAGTTTAGCATACCATCCAATCCACATACCAGCTTACAAAACGGCACCTCTGCATAATGGTAAGCGAGTGGTTTCACTTGTATAGGAAGCCAAAGCCTTTAAGAGGTTGCCTCTCATACCTGCATAGTACCATGTCAGATACAGCAGAAACTGAACACTGTTAATTTTGTGTTCCTCTTTTCATAGAAACACACTCAATAGGGGTAGAGTTATCATTTTTAACTCAAACTTACTTTCCTCTAGAAAGTGCATGGCAATGTTTAGAAACATTTATTAAATTAATTTGCGTCTTCAGTTTTTACACACTGTATTTTGTAAGTTGAGTGTAGCTCCTCCCATGCTCTCTTACTCTCCTTTTTCCCTCTTTGCCCCTGCCATCAAGCCCCTTTATCTCCCTGGACAATTTTACTTTTATTTCATGACATTTATGTTCTAGAATATTATTTTAAGATTGTTACATTATTTTTATGCTGTGGAACATTTTTTGATGATGCAAAGATGTGCTGCTTTCTTTTATGTTGCATTTGTTTAGCAGTGTCAAGTTGTGTTATTTAGTCTAAAACACCTGATTAGTAAAATAAAGAGCTGAATGGCCAAGAGCAAGGCAGGAGAGAGAAATATTGGGACTGCCAGGCAGAGAGAGTAAATAGGAGAAGAAATCTGGGAAGAAAGGAAAGAGGAGTGAGAAAGAGGAGGAGAGGAAGACTCGAGGGGCCAGCCACCCAGCTATGTAGCAAGCCATGGAGAAAGAAGTTAGAAAAGATTATATAGAAGAGAAAGATAAAAGCTCAGAGGCAAAAGTTAGATGAGATAGTTCAAGTTAAGAAAAGCTGGTTAGAAACAAATCAACTTAACTCCTGGCTTTAATAAGAAAGAATAAGACTCGGTAATTTATTTGGGAACTGCTTAGTGGGCTCCTCAAAGTGCAGAAAGAGTAAAGAGTAAAAAAAAAGCAACAAACCAACAATATATTTATTCACACGTGACTTTATGTATTAGGGACTACAAATGAGAAATACCTGTTTTTCTGAGACTGACTTAATTCATTTAATGTGATTGTCTCCAGTTATATAATTTATTCTTGCAAAAGACAAAACTTTGTTCATCTTTATGACTCAGAAAAATCTACCATTCCAGCATACCACATTTTTGTCACTTCCTTTATTTTTAGATAATGAGATTGGTTAAATAATTTACCTATTTTGAATAGTGCTACAATCAATATTTTTATATGAGTATCCCTGTAATAGGTTGACTTGTGAATATTCAGTTATTATATAGCTTACAGAAGCACAAACAACCCAATCAATAAATGGACAAATGAAATGAACAGACACTTCCCAAACAGTGACTAAACTTATGAAAATAAATTGGTCAACTTCATCAGCCATCAAAGAAATGCAAATCAAAATTGCATTGAGATTCTGTCTCACTCTAGTCTGAATGGCTGTCATCA
Source organism: Ellobius talpinus (assembly GCA_001685095.1). Taxonomy (NCBI): domain Eukaryota; kingdom Metazoa; phylum Chordata; class Mammalia; order Rodentia; family Cricetidae; genus Ellobius; species Ellobius talpinus. The sequence goes on along the minus strand of LOJH01004542.1, from coordinate 15,789 downwards.
AAAACATAAATAGAAAATGTGAATAGAAGGAAGCTGTATACCATGCTAATGGGAAGTGTAAACTACTCAAGCTGCTACAGAAGACAGCATGGAGACTTCTCAAGAAACTAAAAATCCATCTTCCATGGAGCCATCTTTGGTTGTCATGTGGGGTATTTGTGGCTTGTAGCTACTGCGTGTCTAGCTCAGGGAAATAGTGCAAACAAGATATCCTATAATCAAGAGGACACCACTGTATATGGTTATGCCACATTAAAGTCAACCTAAGCAATGGTTGAAAAACTAGCTCACATCTTTTTTTTTACAATAATCTATGTTAGGTGAAAATCAAGGGATGCTTGCCTCCAACATCTACCCCATGCAAAAAGCCTTAATAGCAAAAATTGAAGGAAAAAATGCATTCTAATTCTTCAACTTATTGACAGCAACACCATTATCATCAATCCAGTGAATGTGGTAGCAATGATATTGGTCATCTATCTGTGATTTTGAGTAAATAAATTGCATGAAGAGTAGTTTTTTGAGAGGTCTAAAGATTTTTTCTGTAATGCTAGGTGTTGGAGTTCTTGTTTGGAGGAGTGATGAACTTCTTATTCTCTCTTCCCCAGCTCTGGATAGAAAGGAGACCACAAAGATGATGTGACCTCTCTGTGATGGGGATTCAGAGTTTACTAGGGTCAGAACTGTGATGGCCACTGTTAAACTATTTTCAAGTTTTCTGGCTCTCTGTGACTCAGCCTTCAATATCTTCCTGAAACTCTCTGGTCAGGGTGCTTTTGGCAGGAGTCCACTCACTGCCACATGAGAACTGAAGTACACCATAAGAAAAGCATCCCCTGCCATCTGTTTATAGAATCCTCTAGCACAAGTGGGAAAACTCAGCTAAGAAAATCCTGGGATAAAAGCTAAAGGTGGCAAACTGGTATAAGCTTTTAAGGTGACATAGCTATTTTTCTCAGAAAAGGCCATGTACCTGATCCATTCAGATGACATTTTCTACCTCATTTAGCAGCTCAAAGATCAGATAGATAAGGACTGTGCCATTGATTGCTTATCTACTCACCTTCAGTCTTCAATTTTAAAATAAATTAAGTCTTAAGCACAGTCTTTAATTCATCTTTTAAATGGGAATATAAGAGTGGCCTTTCCTCTACCAGATGTCTGCATTTGAACAAAAGGCAGGTTCAAATATCAGAGACCACAGGGTTGCACGAGGGTCTTTGATGTCAGGCAGCAAAGCAGACACCTGCATCACCTATGTATGTTTTCACTTTCTCACACTGCATTTCAGATGCTTCATCACTATGCTTTAGCCAACTCTTAAGTGTAGAAATATGACCTCAGAGACCGTTTCCGTTAGAGTATCTCCCATTAATAAGACAGCCTTTTCTCCAGAGTACCCAAGAATACATCTAGGACCACCAGCTCCCTCTCCTGACCTCCAACAGAGGCACCTGCCTCTTCATTATGAACCTTCTGCAAATGCTTATGAAGAAATAACTAGCTACGATGCCTATCTCAACCTTGCTTCTTGATTGTCTTTGTTTTCCCTTCTCTTTTTCCCCTTATAATCCCCATGTCCATGTTCTCTCGTTTTATTTTTAATCCATTTTGTCAAAGTTACAGATATGGAATGTAATGTACAGAAGACAATGCAACCTAATTGTTTCCTACAAAAACACAAAGAACACAATGTGACAGTCACAGAGAAAGCTGTGTTGGAAAGAAAATGCAGTGGGCTGGGTTCAGGTTATAAAAACTTTGCTGCAGTCTAATCTCCAGAGAAAGAAAAAGTAAAGCAGAGCATGGTATAACACACCTGTAACTGAAGCTCTTGGGAGACTGAATTAAGTGAATTTCTGGGGCTTTGTGAACAGCCAGCCCAGCCTACTAGGCAAGTACCAGGCCAGTAAGAGAGCTTTGTTATGTGGGATTCTGCTCTGTATGTTGTAATTATCTTTAATGAATAAAGAAAACTGGCTTGTCCTGATAGGGTAGAACCGAGCTAGGCAGGGAAAACTAAATAGAATGCTGGGAGAAAGGAGGTGGAGTCAGACAGAGAAAGGCCATGTAGTCCCCCCCCTTCCAGACAGATGCTGGAACTTTAGCGGGTAAGCCACAGCCATGTGGCAATACACAGATGAATAGAAATGTGTTAAATTAAGGTGTAAGAGTTAGCCAATAAGAAGCTAGAGCTAATGAGCCAAGAAGTGATTGAAATAATATAGTTTCTGTGTGATTATTTCAGTTCTGGGTGGCCAGGATGAGCAAGTGGCCTCCTTACAACACACACACACACACACACACACACACACACACACACACACACACGGTGGATGATGCCTTAGTAATGACATTTCAGGTTGACTTCAGGCTCCCATATGCATACACACCCCACACGCACACACACATGCACATACACATATACATCCATGAATATCCCTACACATACACCCACAGCTTCACACATGAACAAGAACAAGTAAATATATTTATATGCACAGACACACAAACACACACACAAAATACAATTTAAATATTGAAGTAAAAGAGTTCATCTAACTAGCATCACTAAAGAATCATATTGTCAATCAACCAATATCTCTCCCTCTTCTACCTACCTTTTCATGAAACAAACCTTCCATTGGTACATATGCTCATATCTCATACCTCAAGAAATGCATAGGATGGTTTTCCTAAATTGATTCCAGTGTGGACCTTACCTCTGTCAACACAGACAGTTTCTCCCACAGGCTAATTTTATTCTCTTCTTCTCTAGCCTAAGTATGATGGCCTTCCTGTGAGTCTCCAAAGCCTGGAGCTAGAGATATGGTTCAGCTGTTAAGAACACTAGCAGTTTTCACAGAGGACCTGGGACTTGGCTTCAAATCCCAGGACTCATGTAAAGTTGTATGACTATCATAACTCCACTTCCAGAGGATCTGATGCCCTTTGTTATCCTCTGCAGGTGGTTCATACATATAGTGCACAGACACCTATGCATAAAACACCCATAAGTGTAAGCAGTAAATAAATAAATAAGCAAATACCAAAGCCTGAATAATATGGTTAGATCTTTAAGCCCCTAAATGTTTGCTATCATTTATTGACCTCTAATTTTCTTCTCATTAAAAGTTTATGTAAATACAATAAAATGCCAAATTTCTTGGTGTCTGAGACCAACAACAGATGTTGTCCTCTGGCCTCCACATGCATATGCATGCACACACATGTGTACTTGTGCATACAAGCTTGCATACAAGCATGCACAATCACATTTACAGACATATACAGACATCTGATATCTTATAACAGTATAATCTTTGACACTAAAGTGCATCAAATCAATGTGGCTAACATCTTTAGTTCTGCTCAGTAGAAGAAGACGTAAGTTTAGGGAGCCCAGAGAGAGTGCTCAAGTCCACACAACTGTTAAGGTGTTGGACTGAAATTTAATATAGATAATGATGCATCATTAACCAGTGAAAATGTTCTCCACCATACCTTGTGTCTGAGCTGACAACAGATTCTGAATGTCATTCCTTGTTGATTAGAGGAAATTGAATTTACTCCACACATTTTTTGGGTGACAGTTCTAAACTAGAACTCAGTTTTTGGAAAAGCAACACATCAAACCTCTGAATTAATCATGGCTATGCTTCATGCTATAAGGCTTGTATTCTCATAACCTTCTGACCTTTCTTTTAATGTATATATATATATATATATATATATCTTTAAACATTTTCTCTATTAAAACAGGCTAGTCAATAGTGTTGATACATAGAACTATGTGATATTTATATTCATCTTATCTCCTAATGTTCTTTGATAAAGCACATTGTGAGAGCAAATATTATCAGTAGTCACCTTTCTTTGTAATCTTATATCAGCCTTTGGGCAATGCTTATGACTAGTGTTATAGGTCTAGGAATTGAATTAGTTATTTGTCTTCCTGATAAAAGAAATACCTGAAAAAGGGGATTGGGGAGATGGCTCAGCAGTTAAGAATACATGCTGCTCTTTCAGAGAATGCTCAAGAAGGCAGACAACCATATATATCTCCAGTTCCAGGGGCTATGAAACCTCTTCTTGTCTCCAAAAGCATCAGGCACAAATGTAGTTCACATATGAATATGCAGGCCAAACACTCATAAACATATAAACAAAGAAAATAAGGGAGACCATATTGTATTTGGTATGTTGTGTAGGTGTTTAGATTAGAAATCAGGTGTTGATTAATTATAAGAATTTGTAACCACAGAGTCATCTCATCAGATCCTATAGGACTGCTAAATATTCCTCTTCTGTGTTTAAGTGGCACCCAGAGTTCCCTGAAAGTGCACAAAAGTTGTCATGTATATGTGTGCATCTGTGAATTTGTCTAGGATAAATGTCTTTATATTTCATCTGATTTCCAAAATATGGCCATGACCCAGTAATAGTCAAAGAGGAAAAGATTCCACACATCTCATTACCCCAAATGTCCCCGGGGAGAATAGGGGTTGTCTTATTCTAGAAGAGCAGCATATTCTTTGTCAGCTCCTGACAGGGTGGGTTGAACTCCTGGGAATTGAATGAGGGTGAGAAAGAACCCACAAAGGGAACATTCTTACAAAATATGAAAGACAAGGACAAGAAAAGGGGAACTTTAACGATGTCACCGTTTTGCCAGTGGCCAAGTATGCAAATTGCAAACAATCTGAAATTAATAGGAATGAACCATTTCCTTATAAAGAAAAGAGGTTTTCATAAGAAATTATTCTTGACCCATCCTTTCCTCCCTTCCTCTATCACTACCACGACTCCTTCAGAAAAGAGGAAAGGACAAAAAGAACAGCTTAATATCTAGAATTTGTGACTCTCTGAATATCCGCCTGAAAGAGCTGCCACCTACTGAGAGAGCATTAAGCTTTGATCGTCCCCACTGTATTAGAAGAGAGACATTGAGGGATCCATTTTTCTCCTCAAATACCAGTGTGCCCCATCAATTAACTAATCATGCTTCTGTCAGGTTACATTACAGGATAGGGCACATTTCCTACAAGAAAAGGAGTCATGTGGGTGTTAATACATAGGGGCAATGCTAGAAATACATAAAAAGAGATTTTGCATTATCAAAAGCTCCACTGGGTGTCTTGACATTCCCCAAGTAATCCACACCTTATACAATGGAAAGAGAACCCAGTCTGAATTTGTGTGAATAGCAAGATGGGTACTTGGGACTTCAGCACTTTTTTTAATCCAGTGAATATTGAAATGGCTTTTTTAATATCTCCACTCATAAGAGATTTATTTGATACTAAAATTTCCAAAATCCTTAAACAAAGCTTTGAGGAAGCAACTTACTTAAATCCTCTGTCCTCAGCCTCCACCATGACCTATGAACAGACTGCTTCTGACCTGAAAGCAACAGCAAGGCTAAGAAAAAATGACAGTGAAAAGCCATCATGTCTGTGACATGGAGACGAAGCCGAAGCCACCTGGAGTGTTGCAGGATGCTGCTTGTTCATTCCCGGCTGCCCAGACTCGAAATAAACACACAGAAATCTGTATTAATTAAATCACTGCTGGGCCTATTAGCTCTACTTTCTTATTGGCTAGCTTTTAAATCCTAAACTAACCCATCTCCATTAATCTGTGCATCACCACAAGGTTGTGGCCTACCTGCTGATTTTCAGCATGTCTGTCTCCGGTGGCTTCAAGGCTTCTCCCTGACTCTGCCTTCTTTCTCTCTCTATCTCTTTCAGCCTGGCTTCACTCTGTTAAGCCATTGGCCTAAAGCAGCTTCTTTATTCATCAATGGCAAGAAAACACATTCACAGCATGCATCACCTCCCACATCACTGGAGTTAGCTAGAGTTCTTTCAGCATATTAATCCACAGAGTATCTATAGTCAAGCACATTTTAATTTCCAGTTTACTGAAAGGAAACAGGCACAGAGAGGTGAAGTTGTTTGCTCTTGTTCATGAAGCTGGAAAAGGGAACAGTCACCTCCAGCTGTCTGGCCCTGTGATTTCCTTTGCAGTTTTCAATGTGAAGGTTGGTGTCAGAATCCTCCTTTCACAGCTGTGGTGACTTCCATTGATTGATTGACAATGTGAAGGTCGGTGTCAGAATCCTCCTTCACAGCTGTAGTGACTTCCCTTGATTGATTGACATTGTGAAGGTCGGTGTCGGAATCCTCTTTTCACAGCTGTAGTGACTTCCATTGATTGACAATGTGATGGATGTTACAGAATCACCTAGGACAGCTACCTTCTTAGCTAACTCTTATATCTTAAATTAATCCATTTCTATTAATCTGTGTATCACCACAAGGTTGTGGTTGACCAGTAAGGATCCCGGTGTCTTTCTTCTTTGACAGCTACAAGGCATCTCCCCGACTCTGCCTCCTTTCTCCCAGCATTCAGTTTAGTTTTCCTGCCTAGCTCTATTCTGCCCAGTCACAGGCCAAAGCAGCTTCTTTATTAACCAATGCTAATAAAAGATATTCACAGCATACAGAGGGGAATCCCACATTAGCTGGTGAAGTTCTTATTGTGTGTGGATAGTGTGCTAGCATCTGCCTGGAGGATGGTTAGATGCCAGATCTAAAAAGGTCATTCTTAGACTACATCCTGCTCTGTCACATTCTGCCTTATTCAGTTGAGTCAGGGTCTCTAACTGGACCCAAAACTAGGTTTTTCCGTGTTGATCCCTCACAGTTCTGGGGCACTGAGTCATTTAGTCATTTAAAGGACCACACCTGTCCTTTCTATGTAGGGTTGGGGATATGAGTTCTGATCCTTATGTATGTGTAGCCAGTGCTCTTATACACACAGCCCAGCTCCGAAGTCCCAGTCTTTCTTAAAACACTGAAACAGTTCTCTTGTAGTGTTTTTCCTTCATTCTAGTACATGCTTCTGTCTTTTACTAGTTTTCTTGTTGGGCACCAATCTCTCCTCTGTCCCCAGCAGATTATCCTATGAAGACACCAACAACTCTTGTCCATCTTTAGTGGTTCATTAGACTCGTGACACACTACCGTAAAGGCGCCTTTTCCAGAGTCAGTAGGAAAATGAGTAGCTTTATCCTACGAATAAAATATGAGAACCCTCTCTACAGGACGTTTGCCAGTAGAAAGATAAAAATTATGTGTCGTATTTTGTGGCTATTTATGGATAATGAAGGGACATGTGTTTTTTATGGCTGTCCTTTTCTCTGTCTCCGCATTTAATAAAGACTTGAAAAGAGCCTTATTGGTTCTTACTGCTGAATTAATAACTGATAATTAAAGTCCTAAAACTGATTTCTGGTATTATCTAGGAGTTAGTTGGCTAGGTTGTGGGAAGAATTCATGTAAGTCTAAGGGTTAACTCCAACTTCCTTAAATTGTTTGCAGAGATTGTGTCAAATTGTAGCAGTTGAAAAGATTGCCAAGAGGCTGTGTGTGTGCAATCCATGGAAATGCTTAGGTGGGTAGAGGTAGTTAAGTTTATTAGAAGAGATTATAATGCCATGGACAGACAGACAAGAGCATGGCTGAAGCTCTGAAGCTTCAGGGTCCTTTCTAATCACCCTGTGAAGAAGGGGGTCTTCACAGCAGGGGCGTGCAGCCAGGCTTTTAGCTTCTTCTTGGGAGGCACAGAAGGTAGTGAGGAATGGGATATGTGGCTGCCAGTACCTTCATTGATGTCCGCTCACACCTAAGGGTGAGACATCCATGCACTGAGATGTCTATCAGTCAGAGTCATGGCAGGGTGCCTGTCCATAGCCCTGTGAGGAAGTGTGCTGCAGGTACTGTGGGCCGAGCAGCCGTACAGATTCCAATATTACAGATAAAAGTTTAGTTTAGCCCTTTCGTTTTTCTTGAAAACCTTTATTTTTGTAGCCTTTTTTGCTTCTCTTTAATTTGATTCACAAAGATAAAAGGGTTAAGCATAAACATTTTTATTTAGGAAGCTCATAGAGAATGGTAGAGGCAATGGCTATATGGTGTTTAGTAACACAAACCACTGTGGATGATTTAAAGTACTTTTATGTCTCGAACACGTGTGTGTGAGCATGTGCGTGCATGAGTGTGTGTGTGTGTGTGCATATGAATATGCACCTGGAATCCTGGAGGCCAGACAAGTAGACTTCTAGTCAGCAAGCCCCAGTAATCTACTTCTGTGGAACAGAGATTACAACCACCATGCCTGGCTCTGTTAAGGTGCTAAAGGTGGAATTTGGGCACTCTGAACTAGTTCCAGGCAGTTGATAGACGAATAATCAAGAGATAATGTCCAAAGCCTGGGGAGAGGTAAAGAGTATCAGCCCTGCTGATTTGGCCATACAACTCATCTGTTAGGAACATTGTTCTGTGTAAATCATCTAAGAAACACTTACCTGCAGGGGTCTTGATTTTCCAGTTTTAATTCCTAAGACTTCCTCTACTTGGTCA
>LOJH01004541.1:21832-36119 GCA_001685095.1 Ellobius talpinus | reverse complement strand
ACCTTGGGAGCTCAGTCCAGTGCTCCAATGTGGGTCTCTGTCTCTATGTGCATCACTGCACAACATTTTCACATATCTCCCACCTAGTAGTTTAATATTGTTTGAAAATGTCATAAAATTAATTTGACATATAAAATGGTGGCAGCAGTACTTAAATATGTATACCCTATCTTATTATATATGGCTTTGCTAAAACAACTCTCTAACACTGGATTGAATGCTCAGTTTCATATTGTTGATAGGTCATTTCTAGCCTTATATTCGTTCTTTAAGCATAATTCTTTGAGAATTTTTCATAATGCACCCCAATCTTACTAATTTCTCTATATCTGCTCCTCACACCTGCAGCATTCTCCCCAAAATTAATTAGAAACAAAACAAACAAACAAGCAAAAAATCCAACTCATTCCTCTGTCCTTCCAATACCTCTTCATTTATTCTAGTGGCTTTGGAAGCTGTGTTGTTTCATGCAGTATAACCCTATGTCCAATCAGCCTGACCCACAAAATATTCAGGTCTGGTTCACACCATCATTACTAGATCTTCACCAAAACTCCTCTAGGATACCCTGCTGCTGCCCCAAGTCAAGGAGATACTTCAGGTAACATTCCACAGGACCAGTCTGTTCACTCACTCTGGCAGGTCATAGACAGGGTAGATGTTAGGCTGGGCCAATTCAAGACTGAACTGTTCTGTCCAGACCACTGGGACCACCCTCTCAGGTGAGGGGAGAACCAGCTCTCCTAGGCCCATATTATCAGGACCAACTCTCACACATCCATGGTGAAGGGTGGGACCATCTCTTCTGAGTGCAGTGGCCAGCTTGTCCATGGTGGAGCAGGGCAAGCTCTCTTGCAGCCATGTCCATCAAACGGCAAGGTCAGCAATCACAGGACCAGTAAGGGACAGTGTGGCTCAGCATGACCATTGGATTTCAGCATGCATGGTTTCTATTACCCCCTATGGTATCATGTGTCATAGACACCATCACAGATCCCAGCTACAGAAGGAACATGGGCTCAGACATGTCCTTGCCAGCAGCTTGAGATATGATGTCACCATGGCTCTGGTCGGAGCACAGACCACTCAGATCATCATAGCCCTGGTGACAGCAAGGCCCTTGGACACCAGCATGGTCTCAGGTTCTGTCCATATCCCAGACATCTGCTCAGCACCCGGCAACAGGAGCCATGGACATCAACACAGACCCTGGCTCAGATGACATCATGTCCCCATGTAAACCACAGGCTGCCCAAATCAGAATGATTCTGTGGCTATATGGCCCTCAGTCACCAACATAAGCATAGGTTGCAGCGTAGACGCCAAGCATCCATGTAGTTTTTTTATGGTAAGGTACATGGATGCCTGGAGTCTACACTGCAACCTATGCACTTGTTGTATAAATACGTCATTATTCTGTAACATGTAGCTATTGGTGAAAACTTAATTTTAGTGTCTGATACTATTTAAAGGGTGCTTTCTCTGTTGCTTTGGAAACATTTTAAGGAAACAATGTAATGAGAGTAGGTGTGGTTAGAAATGTAATTCAAGTTACATTCATTATGTGTCCAAACTAGAGTTTTGAAAATTTGATAAAGTTTAAGACCATCATTATGCTAAAAGAGGAAAGATAATTGCATAAATTCTTAAAGGCATATCACCTGTGTTGAAAAGGTAGTCCTTGGGTATTAATCATTTTCACACAATTTAAGATTCTGGTTGGCAGTGATGGTATCATCCAAGGTAAATTTATTACATACATAATCCAATTAAACAAAAACAACCATTAATCTGTCTTTTTTTCACATTAGTGTAGAATGTGCTGTTGGAAATTGGGGTGAATTTATCTTCATCCTAGGGGTTTACACTGGGATAATTTACTATCGTCATAGCAACACGAAGGTTTTCTTCTTGGACAGAGTTGAGCCATAGTACTGTAATTTTTTTTATTTCTAGACTAGGGATATTGGACTGATTACTATGAATTTTAATGTAATACTCCAAAACAGTTTTGTAAAGTCTCTGGAGTACCATGCAGAATGTCAGAGAATTATCTGTCTTCACCATTTAAGCAAGAAATTTGTTTGAACCTCAGTAACCAAAGAGATTCTGTTGGGAACACATAAAGCACTGGTCAATTTAAAATATTTGAAAATATTATATTTTTTGTTGATGATCTTAAGGCCAGTCGAGCACATATTATCAAAATTTATTAAATTGGATACTTCTTGTTCTGTGATGTTAAGAATGTTACTAACAATTCTTAATATCAGAATTTTTAAATTATTGTCCCCTAAACTTGAGTACCTGTTATTCCTGCTTGATTATAGCACTTTGCTTTGTAATGTTCAAACCTTCTCCTCATTTTTCCTTGATATATATTAGATATTAAATGTACATAATGCTTGTATGTCACAGACTCCTTATTCAATATACTTTACCCTGTATCAATGCAGGAAATAAACATGATTTTAATGTTTTGTTTGTTGGCCGTGGGGATGATAGGGATGGAATTCAGGGACTTGTATAGACTACTCAAGCACTCTACCACTGAGTCAAATCTAAAACCTCTAAAGAGCACTACTTTTACAAATGAATAGTTAGCAAATGTTAAGTAGAGAGATTTGGAAAGATTTAAAATCTGATTCATGTTAAAATAAAGATCAAAACTGGATACAAACATACTACCTAGAGATCACTCACCAATCTTCAAAAGTATTTAAGAAGCAGTGTTTTCAGGATATTTAGTTCATGGAGTAGTTTGAATAATAAGATACTGTTTTTCACAGGTCTGTCCGCTGTATATCCCATTTGTTTTTCTGTATTCCAGAAAACACAGACACACCAAATCCCCACATTTTTCAGTTCTAGTTTTTTGATCTGTAATATCAAATCCCTGTTTTTCCATTAATATGGATGTTCAGAGTGTACCTGGACTAGTATTTATCCTGTTAAAACTCATGTTTCTTATTACTTTTTTTTCAGGTAATGAAGATCATGATCACATGGATGCATTTAACTAGACTCTACTTGGGGACCTTGTTACTTTTTAGAGTATATATCTAAATTGCTGCTGGATTCCATCAATGTGCCGCTCAACGCAGGGTGTCATTTGATTACACCTACTGGAAATCTGAATTTCTTCCACCATGATGTCTTTATTAGCTTAAATTCCGTCCCTAAAATGGTCCTTCTGTTGATCCTGTCAGTCCTACTTTTGAAAGAAGATGTCAGAGGGAGTGCACAGTCCAGCGAGAGGAGGGTGGTGGCTCACATGCCGGGTGACATCATTATTGGAGCTCTCTTCTCGGTCCATCACCAACCAACTGTGGACAAAGTTCATGAGAGGAAATGCGGTGCAGTCCGTGAGCAGTATGGCATTCAGAGAGTGGAGGCTATGCTGCATACCCTGGAGAGGATCAATTCAGACCCCAATCTCTTGCCCAACATCACACTTGGCTGTGAGATAAGAGATTCCTGCTGGCATTCAGCTGTGGCCCTGGAGCAAAGCATTGAGTTTATAAGGGATTCGCTCATCTCTTCAGAAGAGGAAGAAGGCTTGGTACGCTGTGTGGATGGCTCTTCTTCTTTCCGCTCCAAGAAACCCATAGTGGGAGTCATTGGGCCTGGCTCCAGTTCTGTGGCCATACAAGTCCAGAATTTGCTCCAGCTTTTCAACATACCTCAGATTGCATACTCTGCAACCAGCATGGATCTGAGTGACAAGACTCTATTCAAGTATTTCATGAGGGTCGTACCTTCAGATGCCCAGCAGGCGCGAGCCATGGTGGACATAGTGAAGAGATATAACTGGACCTATGTCTCAGCTGTGCACACAGAAGGTATGTGATTTCTTCTATACACATTAAATATGCCACAATACTTTGGAATACGTCTCAGTTAAATTATCAGTTTTTGAATGCCGAAAATATTTCTTGCCAGGGTAGGTATTTTGAGATGCCTCAACATCACCAGTATGATAAAAAGGACCATATATTTACACTAACATAATCATTTATATGTCTATCACTTGTTAAAGATCAAGATACGTTTTTTCAATAGGGATTGTACTATTTCAAATTCTTCTATGATGATGATTATTTCTAAAGTTTTTTTTCATTTTTCTGGCTCTTCAGTTAGTATCTCACATATTTAACATTCTATCATTCCTTTCTCTTGTTTTTATAGTTAAAGGGAAGTAGACAGAAAGATACCCAGTAAGGAATGTAGCTTAGCATGCTGTTATGAAGAATTGTCAAACAGTGTAAACTTTAAATTATTTGTTATATAGAATGCTTAGCTAAATCTACAATAGTAAGAATGAATTAGTTTTATGCTTGTGTAGAATATATTTGGGAACTATAATTTTCAACACAATGCATAATGTTTTTGAAATTTATTGCTTTGTTGTATTGAAAATGTAGTAATAAGGGAACATCTGAAGCACAATTAATAAGTTAACATAAATTATTTTTGTTGCTAACAATGTTCTGAACTGAATGTGTATATGCAACCTTTCAATCTGTTTGTTTAAGGCTATTGATGTTTGTGTTGACCTATAGGAATTACATGATCTAAATATTATTGTAATAGTGTTCCTAGGATAACAAAGTGCACATATTAAGCATAAATGCATACTTAAGAAGGCAGCAAATTCTTCTTAAAAATCATGAAGCCCTTAGAAGACACTAAAAAATCTTTGACAATGTATCAGTGGAACACAAACAATATTGCAAGATGTGGTGGTAATTTATTGGGAAATTAGTGAATTTATTTTGGGGAGTTTATATCAGAGTTTTTGGACAGTTTAACTAATTTAGATATAACAAACTTCTTGCTATCAAGTAGCATAATAGCATACATTTCACTGAATAGGACCTTATTCATAATAATTAGCATAGTACAAATGTAAAATAGGCTTCAAGATTAACTGACATTTCTCTAACTTTGAAAGTTTTCATTTGTAAATCGATAGTTTATTTGGAAACATTGATGTGTGGTAATTCTGTGTAATAAAATATATAGGCTAGGATTTCTTTGGTTTTTCCTTTTCATAGAAAAAATGTTCCTTTTACTCTGGAGCCTGTGATAAACATCAAACTCAGGGTCTTGCCCATTGCAAATGTTCACTAAGCAATGTTCCATCAAGACACATAATAACCTTTCCTTTTGCATCCATCTAATGCTGAGATTTTTCACGTAAAAATCTGTTTTACTTGATTCTCACAACAATCCAGTGACACAGAGTGCCAATTTTAAGATTCAAAATTTTCAATGAGCTTGAATAATTGATAAATATATCCTTAATAATAAATTTAGAGCCAGAACTATAGCACATAACTAACTTAGAGTTCTATATACCTTTATAATTTAAGAGAATCCAATGGTCTAATGCTTTGGGTATGTGTTCATAGATCATAATTATGTGATACTTAACATACTTGTTAAAAGCAAATATATGCAAGTCCTCTTGATAGTTCTGTGTATCAAAATCTTCTATGAATTTTCAGTTCAGCAAAGAGAATGAGGCACACACAGATACTCATGTAACCATAACTCAAAGTGGCAGAAAGTTACAAGGAATACCTCTAAAGTACATTGATAAATGATCACACCAACTTTTCTGTTATGTGGGAAGTCTAGTGAAGAATTTGATGTTCTAATTTTAACAGGAAGAATATTAATACTTGCTTAAAATGAAACACAAACACAGAAAGTAATGGCTTTTAGTCAAAGACATGATAAAATAGAAGATGGGGCTCACTTCAGTCTTCAGAAGTATAAGGTTTGAACACCACGGAGGAGAGGCTAAGTTAAGATCTGCTTCCAGAGAAACTAATCTGTACATTTGTATTTTACAAATACCAATTCTTGTTTTAGTCTAAATTGGCACCAGTGCTCAATAAGTAATTTACTACATGATGATGTCTTCACACAGCCCACTATTATACACCTATTAAAATGAATGGCATGCTTTGTTTTTTAATGAGTAAGAGTAATCAATGCTAGAACAACTTTAAGTGAAAAGCAAGGTATGGCTCTTCACATTTGGGATTCTGTATGAATCATTTGTCTACATTTTCCTAGAACAGCTACCTGTAAAGAGCAAAACTGAAAAAAAAATCTTATTCTGGGAGGAAATTTAAGTCAATAGGGAATATGACAGAATGAAAAGATTTATTTTTCATGGATGAATTAGTATACACTCATTCACTGTTCTATGATACACAAATTGCCTATTGTAACATATTAATTAGAATAAAGTATTTTGTTTGAGGGAAAAATAAATCAATAGAAACTGTGTTAATAAATACATGAAAAATGTAGTATAATACAAACAGGACTTTGGAGATCCAGGTTTGAATGTTCACATATTAAAAATTAATGTTGTAGATTTTTATATGATTTCAGAAAGAACTTTGCTTACAAACAAGAATTTGGACATGGGCAAATGAGTCATGATATCTTTTTGTTTGTCCATGTAGTAGTGAAGTGGTATAGATGTTCACAAAGCAAAACTGGAATCCAGTCAGAAAATCTTTGAGTCAAACAAGATTCAGGTGTATTGGATTGTGTGGGAACTATCCAATATGATGTCTCTTGTTCTGTTACCTGGCCCTTCAGAAAGTTCCTTAGAGATTTTTCATAAATGAAACTGCAGTTCGTGCTCTCTTCTGTCTATCTTCTTACCTGTCTCCCTATGTATTTATCTATCATTCTTCTCTTCGTGGTTCTCAACCTTCCTAATGTTGTGACCCTTTAATTCAATTCCTTATAGTGTAGTGACCTCAAAACATAAAAAATGTTCTCATTGCTACATCATAACTGTAATTTTTCTAGTTACGAATCATAATGTAAACAATCATGTTCTCTAATGGTCTTAGGTGAGCCCCATGACCCTCAGGCTGAGGACTCAGGATCTATAACCTCTGTGTGCACCTTTATCTATATCTCTCACTAGATTGAGATCATTTATGCAGTTTCAGATCATTGGTCTCTAGACCACTCCATTTATTTTAATATTCTAATAAGCTGTCGTCTTTTGCTCAGCTGACTATTCTCTTCTTGAAAAGTACAAAAACTTCCTGATCCTTTTTATGCGTTCTATCAATTACAAAAAGATAAACTATTTTTCTAAAGTGCTTTGTCTTCAAGTTACCCATTTCCCCCATGCTTAAACATGACAGCACTGTATCCACTAATCCTTTGGAAACTTTCCCAAGATGCTTCTTCTAGAAAACCCATGCTATCTGTCCTTTCAGAGGAAGCACAAGAGACCCGGGACCCCACTTTAATATTAAGTGATTGCACTTACATTTCCTGTCATTTATACTCTCTGTATACCACAAGAATGAATATTAACAGTGATGTGTGATACATAAAAACTACACCTAGAACTTCTAGTCTTTGAGATTTATAATATAAAACAAGTGAACAGGGCATTAAAGCAGTGTTCTTGAAGGGCAAGGCCAACTAGTCCTTTGGCACTTCAGAGGAGAAGAAGATGCAGTGAGTCAGGAGAGAAATGTAATTTTTTTCTTACATGAGTCAGCCAGTCCAGACAGTACCCTATTTGCTCTGAGAAAATTTAAGAGGTGCTTCACCTCAGGACTTTTCCACAATTTGGCATATGTGTGCATATGGCACAGGGTAAATTGTGTTCATCTTATTAGGGCTCTGACAGATTCTTTTCACTGGTAACCACAATTAATGACTCTCCTGAATTCTAACCATTAAGATTATGAGCAGGATTTGCTCTCATGCAACAGTAGCCTATTAGTTGATTTGTTTAAGGAAGCCTAAAGTGGAGACTACTCTCTTCAACTTCCACCCAAGGCCTGGAATTGAACTTGGGGCATCATTTATGCTAGGCAAACTGTTCATCACTGAGATGTATCCCAAATCTCATGGACTTTTTGTTTTAAAATAGGATTTCACTACACTGCTATGCTTGAGCTTAGACTTAATCCTCTTGCCTCAGCCTTCACAGTAGCTGATATCACAAAGGTTTAAATGACTAGGCCGTGTTCAGACTTTCTTCTTAGGTTTCCTTGAAAACCACTGTTGCTATATGAAGCATTTGTGTCCTCAGGCTTTTCAGAGAAAGCCACTAGAAACTTTTGATGCCAGATATCTGAGATGAGTAAAAGGGCCTCCTGACACACAGCCATTAGTAATCACATGAATGAGCTCAGCTGAAGTCTTCAACATTATCCAATAGACAACAATTCCAGTGGAGAGTAATGATAAAAGTCTTTAAGATAGAATTTAGCAAAGCATATATATATAATTAGTTTTAGATTCTTACCTCACTGGACACAGTGAGATCACAGCAGTCACATTCAAATTTCAGTGCCCAAAGAAAATAAGATTATCACCTGCTATCTCACCCTAAAGAAAATACATGTAATAACACGAATTAATATTCCTGAAATGAAAATATGACACCATAGAATAAATGTTTCAGGTGAAAATACTTAGTTTCTATTCTTGTGAGTTTGATAAATAATAATATCTATGAATTGTAACCTGTATTGCATGTAAAAAATGCCAATAGACTTGTAAAGAGTCCATTATTACATTCTTTATGATGTAGCTAAATTTCAATAAGGAAATTATTTTTTGAGTTGGATTTTCTGTAGAAAAATACATATATCATACTCTGTATGTTGTTTACAATGTTTTTCCACTTTACTTGTTTTCCTGACCTTAACTGGAGTTCTCAACTGTCCTCTCAGTACCCATTAAAGTGCCAAGTATGAAACTGGCACTCAATGGCTTGCTGAATAAATGGTTTCCCTTAGAGTACAAGACTCATTATATATGAATGCATGGCATGTAAATAAATAGCTGGCATTTGTAATTTTCACAGTTTTACTTTTATTTTATAAAAACAAGGTGCCAAAGTACCTCGCTTGATTAATTATGAAATGCTGTTTATGCCTCAATCCGTTTTTGTTTTCACAGATTCTTATTTCTGTCTAATGATATAAAGATGCTAATTCATTCTAAAAAATGTCAGTGATGCTCTGGGGAAAAAGTGTCGATAAGTTTTCCTGGTAGCACAGAATCATTAAAATATTGTTGTCAAGTCAGCTTACACACTGCCATGCAACACGAGCTATTAGGATATGGCTTTCTGATAATCATGTAAACAAATAACAATACTCGAGATTTGATTAAAAGATATTCACTGTCTAATTCATAGTCAGTATGTTTGGTTCAAAATTTAAAAATGTTTAGTTCCAGGTTAATTGTACAAGTTAATGAATTTCAATTTGATATTCATATATTCATGAAGTTTATACAGAGAAGCCCCAACCAATCCTTTTATTCTACCTCTGTCTACTCTTCCCATCATCTCACAATTGCTACTCATTTTGAGGTGAGTTGTTTATAACTAACATGTTCGTGTAGGAGTGAAAGAATAGTATTGGCTTTACTTCTGATGCTTGTTTCCCTTGACATAATGACCTCTAGATTCATTCATTTTGCTACAATGATGAGGGTCTATCATTCTTTATAACTGGAACATGTGCTTTAGCCATCAGACCGCTGATGGGCACCAAGCTAGATTCCATATCTTAGCTATAATGAATATCACACTGCTATTAAAATGTAGCAAGGGCATGGAGGTGTGCGTGTGAACGTAGTTTTCCTGTCTAATCTTTCCACTGATTGTCATCACATCATGACAAGAATTTAATCTGGAAAAAAACTAGAAATGTCATCATGGAGCCTGCTGAGTGCATTTTGAAGCATTTCCTTTTATTACCTAGAGATTGACATGGTGTTGAAACTTCAGACAAACTTGATGATGATATTAATGGCTGAAAATTGCAAACTGCTCTTAGTTTAATAGACGATTAGAATAGAAAAAAGTGTTATGTGAACAATTATTTTATCATTCTCATTAGCCATTAGATGCTGATGGAATTATTATTGTTTATCTTGGGATGGGGGCAGAATTCATTCCTGCTGCCTAGGAGGCAGTGTCTTCTCTGTATGTATGTCCTTTCAGACTATTTAATCGTTGGCTTGAATTTGGACTTGCCTATAATGGATTTTTGCCAGAGGTGACTTCCCAGTTGTTTCCCAGGCATCCCTACTATGTACCACTGATTATTCCAGCGGTCCATCCCCAAATTCTCTAGGCCCACATGATCAAAAAAGAATATCATTGCACTCTTCTGCTAACTATCACAAATAATTTCTCAAGTTATGTGAAAATGTGGACACTGCTACAGTACTAAGCATTCACATACTTCTTGAGTCTGAAGGTCACCTGCATGTTTGTTGGTAATTAGCATGAACACTGCTGATGTCTGAAAATTGCATGGATGTATTTTCCCAAGGGAAGTCTTATTTTAGATCTCAGAGAAACAACATTCTTTGGAATTTATATATTCCAAAAGTTTAGTGTTTCTTATTACTAACATCAGTCTAGTGACCCATATCCTCAGGGTCATCATACCTTATTAACTCCAAGGTTATTATTATTTCAGCATGGGTTACTTTTGAGTAAGGAATATGAGGATGGAGTGAATGTGGTGTGAAGTGTTATGTTCCAGTTTCTTACTGAAAGCCCACAGAACAGAATACAAAAATTAGTTCCGCACAGTGAGCAACACGCCAAGTAAGTAAAGAAGGAACCTAAGAAAAACAAATGTTGAGATCCCCCAAACTAAAGGGATTAGTTGGTGGAGCTTCAGTCCTCCAACCTTTCTGTCCATCTTCCTCCTCTTCATCAAATTATTTCTTCTCTTCTTCCTTTCTAACTCTTTTCCTCCATCCACCTTTTTCCTTTCCTCCTTGTATTCTTTTCAAGTTTCATCCTTTTTTCTCACTTATGATCATTTTTCCCTCAAATGTTTTTTGTAATTGAACTTTTTTTAAATTATTTAAGCTAATCAGTACGTTTGCTTGGTGTTGATGCTTTCTCACTATCTCAAAGGGAAGATGAAGGGAACTATTAATATTTTAGAGTTCAAAATGAAGAGTAGACAAATTTAGTCTGTGGTAAAAGAAAGACAACCTGTATGACAACTGTAACTCATGCAAACTCAAATGAATTTCATTTCAAATGCTGCTTTCATTAGTCATAAAAAGAGGACTTGGAAAGCTATTATTACAGGTACCTTCTAAAATTTACTTTGGGTGACTTGTTCTGATCAAAAATCTGTTGGCATTGGATGAGCTGAGTCAACTACTTAGCATCACTTCAAACAAATGCAGCAAAGCATGACCTTTTTGAAGAAGCGATCAGAATGATTGCTGTCTGCAGAACAGCAGTTAAGTGGAGGGAAGAGAAGATCCTACTAGAACTACCTTTAGGCATGTGGTATACTGAAGTATTTGGCACATTCATGTACTTACCTGGTGCAATCCAAGGAACTAATTGCCAAAACAGTGGGGTCACAATATAGGTGGGTGTTTTCTCATCAACAGAAACATTCTATGGTGTTGAGCTGTTCACTTTTCTTAGGAAATACGTTCAGTCCTTCCTTCCCAGTTTCTTACACATAAGATATGGGTCAGTTCCTGGAGAGATGAAGAGAAAAGCGAAGCTTAATAGACCTGGGTGACCCCTGCACTTCTAGTAATTAGGAACCTGTTGCAAATGGAGTGTCAAAACTTAAGTTCAGCCTGGCTATGGAGTGTGATGCTATTCCTAAAAACAAACAAATAAAAAGTACCAGGTTTCAGCTGAGTGTGGTTGTAATTACTGGTGTAAGAGGCCTTCTGTCTATGTGTTGCTTTTATTGGTTAATGAATAAAGAAACTGGCTTGGTCTATAGCAAGGTAGAATTAGGTAGGTGGGGAAAACTAAACTGAATGCAGAGAGAAGCCAAGCAGACACCACCAGAGACAATTGCGCTGAAACTTTCCTGATTGGCCATGACCTTGTGGTGATGCACAGATTAATGGAGATGAGTTAAATTCAGATGTAAGAGTTAGCCAATAAAAGGTTAGAGCTAATGGGCCAAGCAGTGATTTAAATAATATAGTTTATGTATAATTATTTCGGGGCTAAGCATCTGGGAACCAACAAGTGGCCCTCATTCAACACATTACCAAGGATCCAAATATTTTGGAAGTGGAAGCAGGGTTCTAAGTGCTGCATAGCAAGATCATGTCTGAAAAACTAAAACAAGCAAAAAGACAAAACAGAAAGAAAAAACAAGCTTGAACCTTCGTTTTGGGAAGAAATCGACCTGAACTAATGGTTTGTTATATAGATTTCAATATTAGAAGTCAGACATCACTTTACTCACATTGAATTCCACATTAAAACAACATGCAGTATACATTTGAAAACTCTGTTAAAACATTTACTTTTCTTACAATTCAACTGATATAAGGCAATTTTGTACAGGTTAGGGAATAGATGAGAAAAAAACAACTTCTTTATAATTGACTAGCGGCAAGGTAGAATTTCAGACCCAGGACAAGACAAAATGTGTTTCTTGATATTGGTGTAGGCATGGCAGCTTTGAGAAAGAATGGACTGCAAGGCTTCCTATTTTTTTTTCTTCCCTAGGAAACACAAGGCTTTCCTTGGTGAGGATGTTTCTGGTTTCTGCATGTGTAAATAGTTCACGTGACTTTTTATCCATCTTGGAAAACAATGTTTCCATGTTCTTATGCAAAGAACAATTAAGGGTGTGTGTGTGTAGTATAAGTTTACCTCATACATATGTGGAAGGTACTGTGGACAGATTGATGAATCTCTCTCTCTCTTCTCATCTTCACTGTAGTCTCTTCAGTCTACCCTCCAGGTGCCAGGTATAAAAGAAAAGAAGACAGTACACATTTGTAAGAGCAGAAAGACAAATTGTTGCAGCTTTGTATATGAAAGGAAATTCCTTGGAATTCATCCTCAGTGATAAGAGTAATGAGTGCATAAGGCACAATGGATCTGGGAACTTAAATTCACACCATTTGTTGGGAGGCCTTGTCTGTAATATTAGTTTCTTTATCCCTCTGAGTTGCTTTCCTTCAAGTGGAAGCAAAACCAGGCAAAATTTGAATTCAAATCCTGGTTAATGTTCCTGGCAATAGAGATGCTTTGATCCAACTACATCCTTTGATTTCCTCACTATAAGTAGACATGTCCTATACAATTCTTTTGAAATATAAATGTAAATTACTTAGGACAAAGCCCAGTGGTTAGTCATATGTTCCTTCTAAATTAGATTGCCAAGAACTTGACATGCTTTATCTTGTTCATCTAGCGGGAAAAAAAGACCACAAACAGAGTTTCATGTTGGGTTGCCTACAAAAAAAATCTACTACTGAATAGAATAGAGGATTAATTAGGGAAGTGATCACTACATTCAATATGTTTTAGATTGCTACTAACTTGCCATTTGCATTGAGGCATACAGTCATATAATAGTGTGTAGGGTGTTTTGTGATTTGATACAGTTGTAAGTATGCTGCACCCCACCTCCGTCAGTTGCTGTAGTGTGTTTAGAGGCAGAAGCGATACAATGAGCAGCCTGTAAATGCTGAGAGCTAGAGGGTTAACATGCCTTTCTTTGCTTTCTGTATGTTGGAGATAGTATACGGGTGGAGGTCATCCAAGGGAGAGGGGTAATGCAGTTGTGAAGTTGTCCTAGAGTGCATTTTTAGTTTTTAAACTAGAATGAGCATCTTTACAATGAAAAAGGGCAATCAATAGATAGATGCATAACTTTCACATGAATTTCAAATAACAGTACCTCATGAACCTTAGATAATTTGTAACTGGATGCTTGATCAAAAGAAGCTAACAGTGAGTACAAAACCCAAATGAAGCAATATGGATCCTTCCAAATTAGACAGATAAACTGCACTGATAGATCTATCCCCATTATATCCCAAAAGATAGCAATGATAGTGAGAGCTATCTAAAGGTGTTCACACTATTCTTAGAAATAATAAAAAAGTGTAATCTATGGCATGCTACCAAAATGCTATTAGTAGTGTTCAGAGATATTTGTTTCATGAAATCATTTTATTATATTTAAGTCACAAAGGAAAACATTAAACAGCTAGTTTAAGCTGTCACTCCTTTGCTTCAGAAGGGCCATGCTAATTATTTAAGGGTTATTTGAAATGTATAGAGTTTGAGACTGGGCAGATGTTTGATTAGCATTTACATTTGTAAATGCATATGTATACACACATGCACAATATAGTGTGTAAGAGTGAAATATATTCATATTGCATGTGTGTATATGTGTGTGTGTCTGAGAGAGAGAGAGGAGAGAGAGAGAGAGAGAGAGAGAGAGAGAGAGAGAGA
>LOJH01004541.1:1506-21742 GCA_001685095.1 Ellobius talpinus | reverse complement strand
AGAGAGAGAGAGAGAGAGAGAGAGAGAGAGAGAGAGAGAGAGAGAGAGGGCAGATACATTCTTGCCTTGGTCTGCATACATAGGTCAGAGGACAGTGTGGGTTGTCAGCGTTTGTCTTCTATCTTTTTTGAGGCCATCAGTCTCTTGTTAGAGGATCTGGCCCATGAACTTTCAAGGATTCTCTGTCTCTGTTTTCCCTCTCATTATAAAAGCATGGCAATTACAGGCATGTGCTTCAGTCCCCATTTAATGTTTCTTCTGAGATGGGACTCAGGTCCTTGTCTTGTCAACTTGCTGACTGGGGTATCTCTTCAAGCACAGTAGTTATCCTCAGTGTTAGAATTATCAGAAATTTCTACCATAGATATAGTGAAAAGTAGATAAATAGATATTTTTGCATTAGTTTTCTCAATGGCATAAAAATTAATTGTATTCTTGGCAAGCTCTTTAAAAATATTTTCAGTCATAATTTGTGATAGATCTGTCTTTAAATGTTGTATTTATACTATTTAGTGTCTTTGGGTAAGAATCATGGTACTCTGGCCCAGATGATACTACAGAACACTTTTTAGGAAGTATGTTCTCTAATATTAATTTATTACAGCATTCTATCCTTTAGAGAACCCACATCAGAGAAACTGAAAAATATAAAATTATCGCTAATCCAAATTCAACGTTATGAATTTGAAAACTAATCTACAAATTAAGATGTTAATATATTTTTCCTGATTATTTGAGAGAGAAAAATGCTTATCAAGACATTGCCGAAAGAAGTAATCTGGATTTATTAACTTTATTCAAGCCTAATTTGGTTGTTTCCTGTTATCAAATTACAGCAGTTCCTTTCGTTACATGAGTATCACTCACACTAAGTTCTGCTCAGAAGAAATAACTCATCTGTAATGACCAGTTTATTATTGCAACTTATGTTTCATGTCTAGGCTTTATTTTAAACATATACTACTACCCTACAGAGAAATATAAGTCTTATGGCTTTGTGTTTTTATAAACTTGATAATAATAACCATTACT
The DNA here is from genome assembly GCA_001685095.1 of Ellobius talpinus. NCBI lineage: Eukaryota > Metazoa > Chordata > Mammalia > Rodentia > Cricetidae > Ellobius > Ellobius talpinus. Next base: position 20,710 of record LOJH01004541.1, on the reverse strand, counting down.
ATACCCAACAAAATTCAAAGCAAGAAAATACTTGGGAATATAATGGTACTTCTCACTAGGTTTTTGAAATCATTAAAATAATTGAAAAATATGAAATATTTTTTAAAACGCCTGCTATTTTTATGAAGTGCAATATATCTCTTTTAGGGTATACAGTATACTAAAGTATACCAAATGGCACTCAAGAATCATGTGACACTGGTTTATTCATGTATCTGCAATTACTGAATACCAATTATGTACTCAGCTGTCTTTTATAAACACTGAAATAATGGAGATGGAAGACCTTACCAAAACTTCTCTTTCTCAGAGGTGTGCCATGCTGTGTTCTTATGTTAGTATTAGATGTATTCGGTTAAAAAGAATAGAGCTGCATAGAAAGAGGACCTCGTAAAGAGATACTTGTTTGGCAAAAGACAAATATATTAAGTTAAGGAAAAGTCTTTATTGTGCATAGTCTGAACTATTATGGATAGCTTAAATGTGTGTTTGGTTAAAATAAACCAAAATACGAAAATTTTCAAGTGCCAATTCTCACCAAATGATCTAAATTAAATGGGTAATCCAATAAATGGAATGTACGGTGCTGAAGATAGCACTATGGGGATATTAGTTATTTTTCTAATTGCTGTGACAAAGTATTTGACAAAAAGCAATTGAAGAAAGTGGAGTTTATTTGACTAACAATTTGAGGAGATATGTTTACCTTAGCAGAGAAGGCATGGTCCAGGAGCAAGGATAGGGGGTTCCATTGCATCAGCATTCAGGAAGCAGACAGCAAACAAATACTTGGGCAGGGTTAAAAGAGATGGATACTTTTGTTTAAAATGCAACGTGTCGGTCATACATTTTTTGAATTCAATGTATTTGAAGATGTTCTAGGAAGTGATACATTTGTAATATGTCTATTATGTTATTTTGTTATTAAGTTCTGTGGAACACTAGATGATTTAGGGATTTTGTAATATATATATTATATATATTAATATATGCCTCTGTTATAGAATAAAAATAGCACATACTACTAAGTTTGACATAAAAGATCTGTGTTAGATGCTCTAATAGTGTTGTTTTAAGAAATGGTAGACTCCCTCAGGTAACCATATTTCATTTCTCACTTTGAGTATCTTTCTGAATATCCTGCTTTGAGGATGACAGGCGAATGTACCCATACGCTCTGTACTAATGTTGTGTTCTGATAGTCAATTGAATAATCATTAGTGTACTTTGTGAATCTGAAATTGTCTGACAGATGAATTAATTAAATATTAAATGAATCCTCAGTATGTGCCAAGACCAGATATTTGTACTAAACTATTAAATGTTCTTGCAAAATATTGAATCACATTTCTGTGAAAATTAAGTACAAATCAAAATTCCACTAATGATGTCTCCACCACTATAAAAATGGCAATATTTTTGATTGGCAGATTTGGTCAAGGGAAAGGTTAAATTCCTGTTTCACATCCTATTCATATTATATAGGTAATTGTCAAATGTTGATAGTATTAGATCTGAAGATGCTCTTCCATGGTGGTTCTAAATCTATTTATGGTGACAAAAATTAACCATTACATTGTTGTTATTGTTGTTTTTATTACTAGCAAAAGAGTGCTTATTGTATTCCAGACACTGCAATCCATTTATCTAGTTCTTAGAACTATACTGAGTTAAATAAAATACTATTTACCATTTAACAGATGGTAAGTAGGCATACAAAGAAACAGTAAAAGAACATATTTGTCAAAATGTTCCCTGAAGATGTCAACCACATGTGTTTAGCTTTTTCTTTCTTTACTTGAGAGCATGCTTCACCAGGATGGATATGTGCTGACATTTTGAAATTGCCTCAAAGTTCTGGAGCAGTCTGTGAGGACAAAATAGACAGAATAAGTTGTTGAAGAAAAATGATAATTTGGGGATTTTGAATTGCATTTTGCAGACACATGCATTAAACAAACAGCAGTTTTTTAGAAGGCATAAAATCAAATATCCAAATTTTGTTATCAAAGAGCTGCCTCAGTGTCAGCTGACCAAGAGTAATAAGATGTCCCTATTATAGTAGCTGAGTTAGGTTTAAAAGGATGAATTCTGGTTGATTTATTTAGTAGTAAATCGTACATTTTCTATGTATGTGGGGGTGCAGGATGGGGTGTGTATATGGAGGTCAGGACAACTTTGTGAAGTGTGTTTCTTCTTCCACTTCGATGAATTCAGGAATGTAACTCAAAGTCCACCCTTGTGTGGCAAGAACCCTTACCACAAATCCATCTCTCCAGCCACGCAGCAAGTGAAATGTTATTGAGAAGATATAAAACTATTTGACACACGATTGAAATGTTTCCTTGAAAGATGTGTATGACCTGCTACCCGGTTACAAAAGATTCTTAAGAACAAAGCTCTAGCTATCACAAGGGGTTTATTCTTCACCCTAGGTGTTATGAACAAACACACCCTACGTATTTATATGTCATTATTTAGTTGGCTCTTTGTCAATTCAAGTAATCTTCAAAAATATTATGTCTGAAGATTAATTCAAAATCTGTTTCAATAATCTCTCCACAAAAACAATTTGAAGCTTCTCTTATTTTGTTAGCTCCTTGGCCATTTGTCTTTGGCTAATGTCTGCTTGTTTCAGTCAGTCTCCTATTCACCACCTTATAGCTACATCATGTGTTTGACACTATCAAACAGTATGGTCATGGATGTATAACAATATGGTTACTGCATTTTAGAAGAGGAAATGTTAAAGATAAATAGATAAAGTGTTCCTTGAAAACTGTAATTAATGAGAAGGGGAGGGGACTTTTCAATGAAAATTGTTTTATTTTATTGATATTTTCTGTAGATTATGCTGTAGTTGAGAGTATCCAGAGGTCAAACAAACACTTACTGAATTAAAGGTGCTTAAAATTAAAATTAGCTCATATTTTCTTATTGGTCACAAACACACACACACACACATAATCTAAAGAATATTTCACCAGTGTAAATCAGAGAAACTTTTAGACTGTGGTTTACACTGTTCCCCATCTGGGTTTATGATTTCTTACTTGATTTGGAATAGGGGAAATCTAGATGCCTTTTTATTAAAGATTTGAATATGTCCCGCCGAATTATTCTCGGCCTTCCTTGTTTCATCAGACTTGTTAGAACTGGAGCACAACCATAGCAGCCTCAAGTGGTTGTGTGAACAGCAGAGCAGGTGTGGCAGGGAAGAGTGAAGAGTGTCTGGGATGAGCAATGATCAAGTATTGAGAGTTTAAGAGAGGGCAGGGGGTAAGGAGTCGAAGGGATGTGGCCCTGCCTCTTGAAGAGAAGGACACGTTTTCTCTCTTTCCTTTTGCATCATCATTTCTTTATTCTTTACTGCAAGACCTCGATGCTGCCACATAGTGATTCTTGCCATTGTATAATGAGCTATAATATATTGTGAAAAATTCTCATCTTAACATTAATTTGACTGGATGAGCTTCCATTCCGTTTTTGGATTTTCCCTTTTCTTCATTTTATTCAAGTATGAGGCAAAGGATGATTTTTCTCCCTTAGCCGCCTTCCTTGCTCCCATCAGGGTCTCGGGATATGAGATATTACATTACTCCCATAATGACTCACATAGGTTTACATTTAGATGGAATCTCATTCTATTTTACAATGAATTGCAATGCAACTTCATTCTTTTATAAGAAAATGCATACAATAGGAATTTTATAAGGTCACAGTATGGCGAGAACAACTTTTGTTTTAGATGTTAACAGACTTCAAAGTCTTTCTAACATGCCATGTCATATAAAAGTTTCAAAAGCAAATGCCATGAAGTATACTTCCTGAATGCAAATTCGGCCTTCAGATTCCACTCCTGGAGGTCACTACTGTCATGGTTCATATGTTATATTCTATTTTTCTTTAGAGTCTTTCAAAATTGATTTATTCAACAAAATTCACTAGTTTTGTTAGTGGATATTTTTACAAGGAAACAAAAAATATATGAAATTACATAACTTAGAGATAAACCCACTCTAAGTATTTTCACAAATTTGGTCTCACTGCTTTTTAGGAAATTTATTCCTCTCTAATATATACATCCTGACTATAGTTTCCCCTTTCTCCACTCCTCCCACATTGTTTATCTGACCTTTATCTAATTTTGGTAAGTGGTATCTATAGAGAAAATTGTCCATTTATTTTAGGTTTTCCACTTTTGTGGAGTATGGGTTTTTAAAACATGACTGAATGATTCTTTGGATTTCCTTGGTGTCTGTTGTTATGTACCACGTTTCTTTCCTAATTTGAATATACTTTCTGTCCAGTTTGGATAAAGGTTTGGATATCTTGCTGATTTTCTCAAGGAACCAAATCCTTGTCTCATTGATTATTTGTATTGTTCTTTTTGTTTCTATTTTATTCATGCCAGAACTCCCTTTGATTATTTCCTCCCTTCTACTCAAATGGGTGAGCTTGCTCCTTTCAGTTGTGCAGTTAAATTGGTAGGATGAATTTCTCCAATTTTGTTAAGAGGCTCTAAATGCTATGAACTTTCCTATTATCACTGTTTTTGGTGTGTCCAATAAGTTTGGGTATGGTGGGCATTCATTTTCATTGAATTCTAGAAAGGTCTTTTTTTAACACTTCTTTCTGCCTTGATCCAGTAGTCACTCAGTAGAGTTCTTCACTTTTCATGAGTTTGTAGATTTTGGTAGTTTCTCTTTGTTGTTGAAATCCAACTTTGATGTGTGGTGGTCTGATAGAATGCAAAGTGTTATTTCAACTTTCTTGCACCTGTTCAGACTTGCTTTGTGACTTCGTGTGTGGATAGTTTTGGATAAAGTTCCATGAGATGCTGGCAAGTAGCTATATTCTATGTAGTTGTGTGCAATGTTCTGTAGGTATCTACTAGGTCCCTTGGTTTATCATGTCTTGTCCATTAACTCCAGTCGGTCTCTATTTAGTTTTTTGTCTGGATGACGTGGGCATTGCCGAGAGTGCATTATTGAAGTCTCTTAGTGTTAATGTGTGATGGTTGATTATGACTCAAGCTTTAGTAATGTTTCTTTTACAAATGTTGGTGCTTTTGTACACAGGTCATAGATGGTAAGAATTGAAATGCCATTTGGTAAATTTTTTCCTTGATGGGTGTGAAGTGTCCTTCCCTGTCTCTTTTGACTAATTTTCATTTGAAGTCTATTTTGTTAGCTATTAGAATGACTACTCCAGCTTGCTTCTGAGATCCATTTGCCTGAAAAGCCTTCTTCTGACCTTTTACTCTGAGGCCACAACCTTCACTCTTCACCATTTTGTTAAGGAATTAGCGTTTTTCCTTGACTCAATCCTGTGAACTTTTCATTTCTCCTGAGTCTTAAAAAAGAAACTGCAACATAGGAAAACTATCCTTTGCATCCCAGTGATTCTGTTTTAGATAAAGATCCCTTCCAAATCAGACAGTCTTCTGTTCTATTACTCCAGATCTTCTTCATGATTCTATCTGCTTTGCACATTTATTTGTTAATCGACTTCTTTCATAGTTTCATTACATGTAATGTTTCAGCATTTGACACTTTTGTTTTCACATTATCTCTTCCTGGTCTCCAGAGCAATATCCAATTATGTCTGTGCTCATCTAGGCTACTGAACTCAAGACTTGTTTCAGTCACAGAGACAAATATAGCCATGTATTGTTACTCTTATAGCACTCAAAATTATAACTAGAATTTATAGACATAGTGGATTGTTTCTCTTCAGAACAGAAAAACACATTTGTGTTTTGCTTTGCCCACATACCGTTAATACATGAACATCACACAACAGTAAGTGTAGAAGTACAAGGCCTGTGCAACTCAAAGGGCTTTCTGGATTTTGTTTTCACTACTTTGGGCTTTCAGTTTCTCCTATCAATATCTTCTTGATTTCTTGCTCAAGAGAGTCGTCAGTGAAGGGAAAATGAATCTTCCTCGCTAGAAAACTTGCTTATTAATTATGGAGAACTCACTTGATACCTGTCTCCTAATATATTTATTCATCTGTAGATAATCGAGCTCCTGTGATTTTTTGAGTCTTCCATAAATCCAGACGAGGCCATGGTACAGAGCATAATTTGCAAGTCTAGTGTTAGAGACCAATATTAGTACAAATTTTAATCCATAAATTTGAAGGTTACTTATCTAACAATTACAACTGTTCTTTCCATTATATAAATAGATATTCAAAAAGATTTCATCTAAAAGTTGAACAGAGGAGAGAATACTATTTACCCAGATCATTAGCCAGAATATGTGGGGACTGAATTATATTTTTGTTATTGTGATCTTGAGATCTTTCTTCTAAAAGATGACATGAAAAACATTATTGTTCATATTTTGTGTTTAATTAGGTCCAATAAAGATATAATTTTGTTGTTTAGAATGATTAATTTTAAACAAGCAAATGCTAAAATCGTCTTTTCTCTAATTAGTATATTGTGATAAATATTTGTGATATGAGATCTTCACCTCAGACTCTAAAGTCCATGATACACTGCAGCTGTGTTACTAGATTTTTGGTCTAGTGGAGGGCCCATTTCTGACAACATCCTTTGTATCTCCGGCACACCAGGGAAAGCTGTCAGAGTCTCTTTTTGCATAACATGTCAGTCAATGTCTTTAGGGGAAAGAAGACACATTGTACCTGATGAGCAATTTCAACTGTCATTTTAAAAAGAGGTATATTAGGAGCCTATCATAGGTAACACATCATCAAGGAACTGATAATGCATTATGGTTGAATAAGAAAAGGCCCTTTTAGTCTGGGGCTTGAAATATAAACTACTCTGTTTCACTTGGAGTTCATTAATTCCATGACCCAGCCCATGAAATGATGCACCACAAATCTGAAGTGGGTCTTCCAACAGAAGTTATTCCAATTAGAAAATCCCTCAGGCTAACCAAATAGTAATAATTTCTCACTGATGATTCCATGTTGTGTCAAGTAGATAATCAAAACTAACCACTCTTCTATTACACATGAGAGTATGTAGTCTTAATTAAATGCTTTTGAATGGGTGAATCACTTAAACATGAGCAGCATTGTAAGAAGGTATTTCAATCTCCATCACAGGTAAAGAGACCAGGTGTGGGAAGTCCTGTATATGTGTTGCTTTATTGGTTAATGTAAATAAGCTATTTTGCCTGGATAGGACAGAAAAGAGTTAGGTGAGAAAACTAAACTGAATGCTGGGAAAAAGTAGGCAGAGTCAGAGAGATGCCATATAGCCTCCTGCAAGAGACAGACACTCCACCAGAGCCTTGCTGGTATGCCACAGCTACGTGGTGATACACAGATGAATAGAAATGGATTAATTTAAGATGTAAGAGCTAGCCAACAAGAAGCTAGAACTAACAGACTAAGCAGTGATTTAATTAATAAAGCTTCTGTATGGTTATTTCAAGTCTGGGCAGCCAGGAAGGAAAGAACAGCCTCTGCCTACAGAGACCAATACTCAAATGTTTAGGAACTATGTTCAGAAAATGTCAACTCTTGAGATTAGGCTCCTGTCTTTCCATCTCCTAAAGCTTATGTTTCTTAGTATCACCGACCATTTTTACAGATTTTTCCATTTAGCATCTTTCATCCATTTTCACAAGATTGTGTGTGAAAGAGTTTAACCTTGATCAGTTAGGACCAATTGTCAGCATTTGATTATTATTCAAAATGAGCTTGGTAGGTAATCATTTTGCCTCTAATTAAAAGACTTACTATACAACAAACTTACTCTGCAACAGCTTTCCTATGAGCCTTGCTATCTAGAAATTCAGCTAGTAGAAGCTTCCACAAAACTCATGGAAGCAGAAAGATAGGATTAACGAAGCAGTTAGCCAAAATACTGTCTCTCCTGTGAACTAACAGCAGAAACATTGGCCATGGGCTGCTTTTAATCAGGACTGCAATTGATGGAATGATTTTCTTCTTGATGAGATTTTCTTTTTCTCCTTCCTTCACATTTTGTTTCATTCATGATTTTGTGGGAATCAGATCAGTAGTATATCTGGAACTGATGTTGCTATGGTTCTGTACCCAGGTCATATAAATTAAATTATGTTCATATCTGTTAAAAGGGAACATAATTGAATAATAATTACCACCATATTTTATCATGGTTTTTATTTTTCTATCCAATGGTATGATAGTTGGAATGACTTGACTGTCAACCTTCATAACCTTCCCTAATTATCACTCTATTAATACATTCTTCCACAATATTCTCTTTGTGGATCTGTATTCTTTCTATAGAAAGATGTAGCTTAATCTTGTTCTCCATGAATGAGCACACTCTGCAATTCCTATATATGAAAAAATAGAAAACCATGGGTTTATTATTAATCTTGCTAAAATATCTTATGATGCTGTAAATATGTGATTAGAAGTCTAAAATCCTGGGTTAAAATTCATATCTGAAGCTCACCACATGGCATTAACTGAGGTTTTCACTAGTCTTCTGTAAAGCAGGATCAGAACTGTCTACCTCACATGGTTATTGGGGGAATGAAATTAAAAGTCATGGGTTACAATTGTTAATACTTTTGGTTGCCTTCCCTTTTATAAATGACAGACATCTACATATACCCTATTCCTTACTGAGTTTTTTTATAGCTGAGTTTATAAAACACACCCAAAGGCTACTGCAGCTGCATCACCTAACAAAGAGCTTAAAAGATGCCTGTAGAGCCATCTTACTCATTCTAGCCTAATATCTTTGTTCATGGAATAATATGAGTTGCTACACTAAAGGTCTCTGATTAATTTCCCTGTTTTATAGTAGGGAAATTTTCTGATGGTTCTAGACTAAAAATAATTCTATTTTTCCTGTTCTTTGAGAAGAATGTGTAATGAAATGGAATATTTTGGAGGCTGCATTTTTATATACAATAAACCTAAATACTATGGAATAATAAAATGAAATGTTTTAATAAAACAGTGATCTAAAAATGGATTTTATCACTTGTCAATCTATGACTTCTGGAAGGGGCATGGACCTTTGTACAAGGTTATACCAATTAAACTATTTTCTAATGGATCATTTTAAAAGAAAAATATAATGTTAGATTTCCATGTGTTTTTTCCCAACATCTTTAGTTGTAGTTATCCTTTCTCCTACTACATCCTCTCTAGTATCTTCATATCCTTCCGCCACTTAAACTATTCTGACTTATGACCCAAAACTAAGCAAATCAAAGTAAAGGGTGAGCTTCAACTCATAATAATTTGTCAACATTAGTTCATGAGTTGTGGAAATGAGTCACAGTAAAGCTAGATGCTGACAGCAGGAGAGGCTAAGTAAATACAGACTCTACTGTCTTCACAGTAATGATGAGAACAACTAATTGTTTTAAAGTCATTGTTTTTCCTATTTATTCCTCCAAAGTCAAGGTATTCCTACAAGAAACCTAACCTTTAACACAATTGATAATCCCTGAACTTCCCACCAACTGCTTGGATTGGCCTCTTTTTCGGTCCATATATGCTTCAATGGATGAAATGTTCCTCAAGAGAAAGGATATGATATTTTATTATCATATCCTAGTTCTTCCCACAGATATAGAGAATGAATGAAAGATAATTTAATATTCAGTGAGTAGAGTAAGTAAAAATAATTAAAAATTGGTGCTAGAATTAATGATTTTTAAAAATTCTCACATAAACTAGAAGGCAAAGTATATGGCATCACCTGTGGTAACAGAAATGTTAGAAAAGAATAATAACAAATGGCACCACAATCATTTATATGTTGAATCATTGATAAAGCAGTTACAAATAGTTTGTTTGAAGAAACTATTCCTGTGTGTAGATTGAGATCAGCACACAAATATTTCTTGGTTTCAAAGACAACCAAGTTTTCTCATTTTATTACTTCCTTGAGAATTTTATATAATCTGTTTTGATTATATTCATCCCTTCCCAATCCCTCCAATCTACCCCTCTTCCTACACACCCAACATTGTGCCCTCTTTCAAAGGTCATCAAGTAAAGTTTGTTCTGTCAAATACTCCCAGATGTGTGGCATAACTCTGTAGGACACTCAAACTTTGAGAATCACATCTTTAAGAAAATTTTTGTGATTGGCAAACAAAACCCTTGTTCCTGTACATATTGCATATGCTCTGCAAGTGAATCTCATTTATTATTTATTACATGAATATGTAAGGCAATGAACACAACCATAACTATCATCTAGCATTTAGTATCACACAATGTGCTAGTTGCTAGTTTGCATATAAAAATAACCAGTGTACATATACAACATCCTTGGTTGAAGATTACTATTAGTATTAGTACTTATATTAAACAAAAAATTGAGTTGGAGAGATTAAGTAATTTATTTTATTATATATGAAGAGTCTACCATGTGGCAATCATTGGATATTAAACCAAAAGTATGAAAATGGGGAGTGAGTTGGCGATAGATGTGGTTATAAAAAACTGTGTTGCTGCTGAACCTACTAATCTGATTTTTGATATGGAAAGTTGGATTATTTCTGCTTTTTCCTTTGTAGAAATGAAGAAAACAAATCTTTTTAAAATTTTCTGCTTAATCTTCTTTCTTTTGTAACAGAAAGTGTAGGTGAGCAGTCTACCAATATCCAGTAATAACTGCATGTCCAATATAGGATTTCTGAAAGCATCATTTTATTAATCAACTTAGGTTTGACTTCAGACAGAGGTAGACTGGGATACCATGTCTATGGTTAGTATTTTTGTTACCTTAACCACTCATCATCAGGCTGCGTCTTGTAAATGGATAAATCCAATCTTCTCTTGGAAAATTATAGAAAGGATTAATAATGTGTATTAAACACTGAGAACATGATAAACATTTGGTAAACTGTAAGAGCATTTTTATTATGCACATGGAGATATAGAAAAAACACAGTAGAACGTGAGAAGAGGAAATATGTTTGGTTCAAGGCTAACTTTCAATATCTGTAGATTTTCCTGGGTTTTATTCAAAATTTTATTTCATTCTACAAGCATGGCCTATGAAAGACATTCTCAGTAGGGTTTGCTTTGGAGGAAGGCAATATAATTAACAGATGGTTCCACTTATCTTTTATTCATTGAATTTTGTTTACATATTGTATTAATAGTTAAATTCAGAATCCCAGCAGTTCAGCTTTGATGGTCTGAGGTCCAGGCAGGAACAAAGATATGCTAATACATTCTTCATTTTCAACTGAGTTAAAACACATGCCACTCTGTGTATGGTGGGACACACGTAGCACTTGGGAGGTATAAGTAGAAGGGCCAAGTTTGATGGTCATCAGTGTCTACCTACTGAGTTTGAGGCCAACCTGGGCTACATAAAATCCTATATCAAAAGCAAAAACCAAACTAAGCAACCAAATAAAATACCATGCTTCCCTGCAACACACACTCATTTTATACTTATTTACCTTAGAGGCAGATTGCCTAAGTGGGATGGAACTTGAAAATTCACTGAGTCCATTGTTAGACACACATGAAAGAAAAATGACTTTTTATATTATTGGTAGTGAAAGTCTTGAGAATTGTGCCTGTAGTAATTAATCTTTCTACATACAATTTAAGGTATATTTATTATATATTCCACTTAGGAAGTTTAGCTGTGAACACTATCCATTTTGCTCAGAGAAACTAAGCTTCAGTTAAAAGTATTTAAACATTTCTTTAAAATTTTTGAGATGAAGTTAATTACATAATTTCTTCCTTCTCTTTATTCCTGCAACCCTTACCCCCACCCCATGACATCATATATAGCTTGTTGTTTTAATTAATTGATTGATTTTTTAAAAGGAAAATAACTATTTTTCTTATTTTACATACCCATCTCAGTTCCCACTTCCTCACCTCCTCCCATATCTTACTTTTTTATCCCTCAAGTGGTAGAAACTGGTATGCATGTAACAAAGTTCAGGCATCAATGTTGGCTTCATTATGCATGTCAATTGAATTATACCTTTATGTCTAGGAAGAACGATGCTGTACTGAATCTCTTTGTTCATAAGAAAATCAGTCTAATTCTGCACATGCTAGTCTCAGCTCCTTCAAGAAACAAAGGATAATTCAATTTTCTTTTCAAAATATATGATGATGGACTATAATATACATACACGGTATTGTACATTTGCCAGTGAGCCTAATTTCAAAACGTAGAAAACTTTTTATAAACATCTTTTTAAAAGATGGTCATTAAAACTGCAAGTAATATTTTTAAATCTATTGTATAAAGAAATAACATGAAAATTATGTCTGAAATAAATCATATAAAATATAATCACCTAGAAAAAAGTTTTTCATATATTCAATATATGTATATTACTTACATACACATAATTTTACAACATATGTTTATTATTTATAAATAAATATGAAATAATATGCAGTGGCACATAATTGCTTTACATAGATATATTAATACTTAGGTAAGTGATATTCCTTTTAATCTTAGCTCCCAGGGATCTTGGTGACATAATGATTTTTAAACACAGTACAAATTTTCCCTAAATGTTTGCTCTATTTGGAATTTTTTTCTTCCATCTGGACATTGTATTGGTGCTGGGGTCAAAATCAAGGCCTTACGCATGCCCTGCGCACATTTTAATTCTGTGCTGTGCTCTAGCTACAGCCACGGTCCCCCACAACTAGATTCGACTGTTTCAGTCTCACAAATCTATGCTATTATAAACCACACATTGTGATTAAAAATAGACAATACCTGGGGGCAGGAGGATGGAACAGTTACTCTGATCACCAGGCATGTGTAGATGGCCTAATATCTGACAAAATATATTACAAACCAAAATTAGTTGAAGAGACAATGACAGACATTTCATACCCTTTAAAGCAAAAAAAATCAAGGTCAAAATCTTCCAGTTCTAAGCATATAAGCACTAAACACAGAAGCACCCAATTTCATAGAAGATTCAGTATCAAAAGCAGCAGGGCCTTGGATACAAATATGTTTTGTCTTCTCTTTCAAAAAAAATACAAAGGCCATGAGATACACTGTTAGCTCACAAGATAGCTGAAGTTGGAAGTAGGCAGGGCCTGCCTTGTGTCCTACATTCTATGATGTGGTCACACTTGAAGGTTCAATCGGAGACTGTGAAACCATTTCAATAAAGTTACTTTTATTCACTGAAGATGCATTTCTACTGAAAAGTTCCATAAACACTCCTCAAAGTATTTCACACATTGCCCTGGAAATGCCATTCAATACTGTAGGCTCATAAACACATGGCCTTGTGTAGCTTCAGGAAAAATAATGGACTAATGGTTACGCAATCAAGAATGAGGACCTGAGAGATCCCCAAATTGACATATTCATATCAAGAACAACTTCTGTTCTCCATGAGTAACTAACTCAATTAACTAAGGAATAAGACTTTCAAAAACCTATCAACAGAATCCCATTGATTTTTTCCTAATTGTGAGTACTGAGTGGTAGAGAAAAGCATAATGAAATATGTAACTTAGGTATTCTCTGGGAGTTAGCGACAGCATTAGCTAGCTCACAGTAGAGAGACACAGAAGCCATATTGCTTATGCAAGTTAGACAATTGGTCTTACTAGATTTGACATAATAATGCATAGTTTAAATGTCATTTAATATAATAATCAGGTGAAGTGAGCTTATGGATAATAAAAATAAAAATATGCACATCTTCTCAATAAAGGATTTGGAGTCTAGACATGTTAAATAATCAATTCTTATCAACAACAAGTCAGGAATGTTACCTAAACTCAGACTCTTGACAACTGTCTGTTCAATTTTACCGTGCTATACTGTGTTTCATTACGTTGATAGACAGGAGAAACAAGCTTTGGTCCTTAGGGTCCTGACTACCCTGTGATCTAGAGTTAATAAAAGAAAAAAATCAGTAGGTGCTTCTCGAGCAGCTATAATGGGCACTCTGATCACATAAACCAGGCAGGGGGATGTAAGCAAGTAGGCAGAGAAATGTAAGCAAGTATATTAGGGGTATATAACTATCAGACACATAGGACCAATTAAGGAAAACACAGAAGAAAATGTATCCTAGTCTTCAAGAATAAGAAATATAGGTAAGTATCTCTTAGCCAAGTTCAACTCAGAAAGGCTTCCTGTGACTTCCTGATGTGCTGGCACAATGATGAGTAATAAATTCTTTGCAATTTTCATTGCTTGAGCAATATTATTTTTTCCAGTAAAAATAGAGTTTGAGCAGAAGTTATGAAGAGATACAGATGTTCTGTGTGCTCATGTACATTCATGATCATGTGTCTTCTGCACACACATAAACATTTGTAATGTGGTACCTGTGCCCATGTGTGTTTTAAGTGAATATAATCATCAATAATTTCAAATGCCTGCTTTCATAATATTAGTCATAGTCATGTATGAAATAGGATGGAAATGCATATATAAGCTTACAGATTCATTTCTGTTGAAGCTTTCACATATAATGTACAAGTATGTCACACAAATAAATATTGCCTAATTTCTAATTGCAAGGATTTTGTCATATACTCATTAAGCAAAAGTCCACAGGTGATTACCTCTTATAATCACCTGTCAGGATGTGATAGGTGCCATCACACTGTGACAAATGGCTAAGCATTTATAGAAGGAGGAGTGCTAGATGGGGTGAAAGCACCATTTCTTAGAGTGGATGACATTTGATGAGCTTCTCCTGAAAAGGATGCTGATGCCAGCAGGACTAAAAGCAACTTTTAGAGTTCACAGCAGCTAGAGCAAAGGATTTTTACCTGAATGTGTTTAGGGCACCCTGCTTTCATGGAGCAGACTTTCCACAGTCAGAATGCCTTGAATTGAAATGACTTACATTGGAGGCTGTCATCTGTTTTTACATTGTATGTTCCTTTCTTTAACAAGATTCCACACAAAATAGGATATCCATAAAGTCAATGCCCAGACACATAGCTCAGCTTTTTTAATTAATTAATTAATTATTTAGTGGGTTATATGTGTGGTGTAAGAATTGATGTGGACACAAGTATGCAAGAGCAGAAAAGGTTGCTGGGTATCCTATCTTATCATGCTCCATCTTTGGTTGTTGGGTATCTTATGCTATCATACTTCATCTTATTCCCTTGAGCTGGGATCTCTCCTTGAATCCGGAGCTAGGACGGCAGCAAGCCCCAGTGATTTGCCTGTCTTCCCCCTACAGTGCAGGGATTACAGATACATGCTTATTCTTCTTCACGTGGTTGCTCAGGATCTGATCTCAGACACTCATGCTTGTCTATTAAGTGTTTTTATCCACTGAGCCATGACTCCAGCTCCACTGCAATTTTCTCTAAGCATCATATGAGCAATGGCACATTACTTTAACTCTTCCTTAATTTCTATGAATAAAAGTAAGTAAAATACAATGCTTTTCCTTTTAATATATCCAAGAACACAGGGTGGGTGAATGGCAGTTAGTATCTGTTGATTATGCTGGGGATATGTGTGAGGAACATCTAAATGCTTCTCACCACAACAGCTGAAGATAAATGCAGGAAAATAATATCAAGTCTGCTCTGCTTTTGACAGTTGTTGGTAATCTTACCCAGTTCATGAAAGTCTTACATGAAATAGTTGGACATGCCATCCTACAGTATCAGCTAACCTAAACTGAGAGGGAGGAAACACAACCATATATTGATTTTGTTCACCAAAACTTAGATTCAGTGAAATATGGAGAACGGAGGATACTACATTTGTAATGATACATGTAATGCTTAATGAATGTCCTCTTGCTATATTTGGGAAATGATGTACAAACATCTACCTTCCTCAGGACCTTATAAGATGACGATTAAATGCAAACTAAAATGTCTATGCCACCAGGAAAGAAAAAAAGAAGTTCTCTTTGCTGTGGCTAATAATATATACATTACCAAGGGAATTGATGAGATTATTCACACAGAACCTAAGGATTCCTTAACAATGTTCTTGAACCTTACTTTATTGCCTTTGGTACTTGACCTGGCTGATTTCATATTATGCTGAAGCTTTTAAATGTTACTTTTTGATTCATGTGGAATCTTTAAATTTGGATAAACTGTGAGTCAATGTCATATAAATACATATATGTACAAATATATATGCATGTGTGTGTGTGTTTGTGTCTTTACCATATAGGATGGCTGTCAAAATCTTTGCAGCAATTAGGTTCCAATATTAAGCTTGGGCCTTGAAGCAGAATAGTGTTTAGACTTAAAGCAGAATTACAGGTTAGCCATATTCTTTGCTAAACACCGACTGAACAAAAAACAGTCCAGAGTTGAAGTAGGCAATGAAACCAAACATTGAAGTTAAATGGTATGCACTGTTTATGGTTAGCTTTCTGCTAGAGACTCCCTGAATTCCATGAGAACGCGATGACCTAACGCATGAGAAGCAGCTCCCTCCTACTGGACACCCACTTACTGCTGTATTAAGCACTCTCTGTTCTCTCAGATTTTATTTTGCACGTATTGCTTGCAGGTGCAGTCTGCCCACAACACCACACCATACCATCCATTTCGTCTTCCATCTTCAACTTTGTCTTTTCTAGTCATAAAGCTCCTATTTTACCTTTTATTATTCTGGATGCTGTAAATTAATGCTGTTCCTCCTTCCCTCTCTTCCATCCTTCCCTTCTTTTTCCCTCATCATTTCTCTGTATCTCTCCTTTTCTTCATGTTCTATATAGCTTTCGTTTTGTTTTCTTTGAATCACCATGAGAATTATATTCATTGAGCTAACTCAAAATAAGCCAATTCTATGAATCAATGGAAATAACCTGGGAATTAAGTAATATGAAATAAAATTCACACTTCTCCTCTTATTAGTTATAGAGTTAGCATCAATTTATCTAACACCTCTAAATACAAATATTTTCATGTATAAGAATATCTATAATATATTATTTCTTCATTGTAGGCATAATAAGAGTAGAATAGCTTATACACACCAGCCAGTGGCTGCTTTAACAAGTAGCAGACTGCGTTTTAGTGTATTGCGGCAGGAGAGACGGACATCACACTTCCTCAGCCCCATCAAGCTCAGTTCCCCTTGAAGCACACTGCAGACTTAAGAGCTAAACGATGGGGTGTCTGTGGCAGAAAGGATGACTGAGTGCACATCTTTGTCTTGCAGCAATCACTCAGGACTAATTCGTACATAGGGATAAGCTGGAAACTCTTCAGCGTCGCCTGTCACATTTTGTGCAGTAGAGACATTTTCTCCCAGACATCACTGAGTGAGTGAGGAAGATATCATCCCCTCCCATAAGCTGCTGTCACAATATCCACATCTCTTTTGGACTGGATCCCTTGAGGAGTTGATCCATTTGTTTGGATATTGAATGTCTTAATTCTACTCTCAAAGAACAATATTTGAATCAGCTTTGCACTACAGTTTTAAAAACAAGATAATAAACATGATCATGAATGTGTTCAACTAACACTGATAATTACTAAAAGTGTTGAAAAGGGAAGTGAAGAAGCTAATGTGTTAAGAAAATTAAGCAGATGCTCTGTGGGCATTAATTATAGCTCACTGGGGTTTTGTTCAGCGAGGGTAGCAGGTTCCAGGTCACTGTGTTTTCTTAGAAAAATGACCTTAGTTACCTTACACCATTATTAATACAGCAGAAAACAGTGTTTCTACAATTTAAACACCTAAATTTAAAGCCAGATTTTCTTACTAATTTCTTCCAAAGCCAGGATTTTCCCAAGACAACCAACACAATTACTACATCAAATTTTCTCCACAATTGTATGTCATACTTTACAGACACAATCTTTATGCTTATGTCCAAATAAACCTTCCTTAAGTTACTTTTTGACAGATATTTTCTCTAAGCAACTAGAAAAGTAGCCAACATGCCTGCTCTTTCACCCTCATTATATAGAATCCTTCTTTCAGGTTCACATATTTTAATTATATCATTTACTGAGGACAAGTATGTGGAGATTTTTGTCTCCTAAGTCATTTCAAAACTCCACACGCTTTTAATTTGCCCATAAACGTTCCAAATTATACATAACGCAGATTTCTCCTTTTATCCATCTTTACATATATGTCTCATTGCTACAGAGATAGCTGTGAATTTTTGCTTACATGTTGCAACATGCTGTAATTAATATAGAATGGCAAGAGAATTGGGGGAAGAAGGAAAATCTGTGTTTAACTACCTATTCCATTCTGTCTAACATTTTTCATGATTTTTAATTTCACTGACAAATGCTTGTTAATAAATAAATCAAATCAGGAAATGTTTATTTTGGCTCATCATGCTTGAAGAGTCTGATGGCAAAAGGGCTTCATAGAAAATAGCTGCTTATCTTGTACCAACCAGGAAGCAAAAGGCAAAAGACAGGAAGGGGTGAGCAACCAGCTAGCCTGCAGAGGCACAGTCTAAAATGACCTACTTTGGTTGGGAGGCCCCAACTCACAGAGTTTTCACAACCTCCTGGCAGATTTCCATAAGGATATCAAACCTTGAACAGAGCCGCTTGTGCACATTTTACATTCAAACCATGACATTGGCCTGGGATACTCCACAGTCACTGAAAGACTATCTGATCTTGTTTAATCATGAATAAAAGAGTTATTTTTTATTACTAGTTCTTAAAATTAAAAAAATTGATGTCCAGTTAGTTCACTCTGTAGAACATTAGATTCACAGTTTTTCAAAAAACCTCAATATTTGCAAAAGCTATGATAGCATGAATTTAATTGACAGACATGTGTACTTTTCATAAAATATATCTATGTAAAGTTTTGGTGATTATCTGTCATTCTAAAATCTTTACAATTGCATGGATCATAGACTGAGAACTTTTATTCTATATTATATTTTTTCAGCCTACTTTCATATTTCTCTGATCTTTGGACATTTGCATATTTTCCTCAAATAGCTCATACTATTTGTAGAAAAATTTATGTAAAATGTTTCTAGGCCAGATTTCTGAGTCAGGGATTATATCCATTTTTTTTTACTGTCTACAGTTCTGGATTTGTTGGGATATTTGAATGATTTGCATAATTTATGTGGGTCATATTTATATGGTTTCATAATGAGAAAAGCTTGCATTTTCAACCACAGATCTCATTATAAAGCCTCACATTTTATGTTTATATCATCTACTTTGTCTTGTTTTGTTTCTTTTCATTCTTTTTTTAAAGATTTATTTATTTATTATGTATACAACATTCTGCCTC
>LOJH01004540.1:6236-42355 GCA_001685095.1 Ellobius talpinus | reverse complement strand
GGGGCATCTAGGTTGTTTCCAGGTTCTGGCTATTACAAATAGTGCTGCTATGTAAATAGTTGAACAAATGCTTTTGTAGTATGACTAGGTATCTCTTGGGTATATTACCCAGAGTGGAATTGCTGGATCCTGAGGTAGGTTGACTCCCAGTTTCCTGAGAAACAGCTGTTGAATTTTGAAGCTTGTATTTGTTTATAAAACAACAAAACAAAATAAGTTATGAAGTTGTCAACTACTTTGAATGCCATGAAATTTCTACTTATATATCATAAAAAGTATTAAATACTTGTGTTCTTAAATAACTATACTTAATAGTTTAAATAAAGACGTTCATGTTTAGATATTTATACTTAAATTGTGTCAGAAGGTAGGATAGAAATTATGGGAAATCTCTAACTACTCATAAAGGAGCAGATCCCGGATAGAATAAGCCTACAATGTGCTGATTATCTATAAGTAGAGAAAGAAAAACCAAGGGTTACAGTGGTCACTCAGTAGTTGACATCACTTCCTCATTCTTGCAGAGGAACAAAACTTCAGTCCCCAGAACCCATACGGCAGCTCACAACTATATGTAACTATAACTCCGTGGGGTCATGACATCGCTGGCCTTCATATATGCTGTATGAAAATACCTTCATGACAAATATCTTTTAAGCAATAAAACTGGTCTTTAGAAACATTTTTAAAAGATGAACAGGGCATACTGACAGAATGGTCCTAAAGCAAAAAGACAGAAAACAATAACAGAAAGCATTGCTATTCTGTAAAATTGTTTTATTGCTGGAAAATAAGCACCAAGTCAGCAGACTTACTAGCAGCAGCAGCTCCATAATATCACTTTCCAGAAGCTACTGATGTCTTACTTTTGCTTATTTTACTACACACTGGGAGGAAAGACATTAAAGAAAACTATGGTGATACCTTTTGAAAGAGATTATGAATAAAGTCTTAAAAAACTATATAATTGTCAAAAGTTGAATGGAAGCCTAGAGAACAAAATTTTAAGACTGCTCATCAGAAATAGCAAAGTATTTCCTCACTAAGAAAGATATTCCTACTCAGTGCAAAATATAATGAGTGAAAATCCAGTGTTAAATTAAGATATAAATGATAGCACTTAAAGATAAAGAATTAGAAAACAAATTTGAAGATATTTATATTCTCTGATGGAAAATAAATTTGCTGAAATTTAATGTGATATTCACAAGTATTTTTTTCTGTAGGAGTTCATTTGTTGAATAAGTAAAGTAATATGACAATTAGAAAAACAGCCTATGATATTTATCCACCATACCTATAATGTGCTTGTCATTGCATGTTCTATGGCTGTGAGCTGGGCTAGTGTAATGGAATTTCTCCTTCCTGGAGGAACTGCTCATTTCTCTGATGGAATAGGAAGCCCTGGGGCAGGGTAGGGGAAGACATACACTTTGAGAAAGGCTCATGAGGAATGGGAAAGGGGAGTTCACAATTTTTTTTGTCACACTCAACAGAATTCTGAGGCATGCTCTAGAGAGGTGTAATATCTATTTTTTATTTCTTATTTTGTGCTAAATATTATTACCCATTTAATAGGTTAATAAATTATACCTGAAATAGATTTCTCAGAAACAGAGCTGCCCTCTTGAAATGTTTCCAGTTCTGTTTTCTATTTTGTTATATATGGAATTTCTGTTATAAGCGATGGAAAGTCAAAAATTATTTATAACATAAAAATAGAATTCTTACATGTTGCTTCTTTGTATAATTACCCATCCTGAAGTTTTGAGTGGTAATTACTAGAGAATAGAGGTAATAATTTGTTTCTTTGTTCCATGGTAATAAGCAATGTACACCCATTTTGGTTATAAAATAAATGGTACAAGATCCAAAGTTCTGAGAGATTCCTATGCCTAGAGATACACAGGTAAAAGGACCTTATATTCTTGTTTCTAATGACTTAAAACTCCATCTGAACCAATTATGGCTAATTTTCTAAATGAGCTAACATTGAAGTTTTGCAGATACTACAAATTCTTTTTTGTTGTTGTTTAATTGTTTTACTTTCTTTTTTTCTTTTTTTTTTTTTGGTTTTTCAAGACAGGGTTTCTTAGCTTTGGAGCCTGTCCTGGAACTAGCTTTTTTTTTGGAACTAGCTTTTGTAGACCAGGCTAGCTTCCCTCCTGAGTTCTGGTATTAAAGGCGTGCACCACCACCATTGGTTGATATTACAGATTCTTATAGGGTCAATCAATAATACAAAACACAGAAATCCTCAAAATATATTCTTTAAAACTGTTTGCTTTTTGTTATGATTAGTGATTTCGACAGAGGTATTTTCCATTAGTGATACATGCTTATGGGTATTTGTGATGGAGGAATGCATCTGTCCCACAGGAGATAAAAGGAAGAAACACCACAGTGCAGAAGGACGGCACTACCCAGAAAGGACAGTGGCCTTTCTCAGTGAGAAGCACTAAGCTCTTTGCTTGACTAAAATTTAATTAAGCAGAAAAGTGATAGGTTTTTAACACTTGCCATTAGTGTATGTGTGTGTGTATGTTTTTCTGTACCTTACTGATGCCATGGCAAACACATGGAGGCCAGAATATGACCTGTGATTGTCTGCATACACCATCACGTGGGACCCAGGGGTAGATTTCAGGTTATTGGGCTTGGTGGCAAGTGCCTTAGGACACTGATCTCTCTTACTGGCACCAATATTAGTTCTTGTAATAAAATATAGGTGAAAATCCCTCACTGAACTTTTTTTCAAAAATATTTTAGAAACAACTTTATATAAATTAGGCAGAAATTTCTTCAAACATTTTTTAAATTGCTTTTTCTACATGATTCATGATATATCTGCTTGTTGTTTCCCTTTTTCAGCTCTTTGGATTTTCTACTGAAACATCACTGAAAGTAAGAATAAAGGTTCAAAAATTTATTCTAACTTTGGAAATCTTTATGATCATAGGTTTGTAATTGAGCCAGCTTATCAAAAAAAGGAACAGGTCTGTGGAACAAATTAACTGGAGGCCAAGTTTAGGCTTCTGAACTCATTTCATTTGCACCTTAGCTTGGACTTAAGCCATCAGCACAGCAGGAGTAAAGCAATGGTTATGCACTAGGCCACCAACATTTCCACACATAAGATTTGCAGAATGGCAAAAATAATGAATTTAATTAAAACAGCACGTAGCCAAGAAAAAATAATTAGTATATAAGTTGGATGGTTCTGAGAGGCCCATGATATGACAAAAACATTTTTAAATTTTTAATGTAATTGAAACTAGTTTAATTTCCAAATAAATGTTCATGTATCATATTTGGCAAATGAATATCCTTAATAGTTATTTTAAGCTTTAGACTTAAAATGTTCTGGTTTTAACAATATTGTCTCTTAATCTTGGATTCCTCCAATTACAATGACATCTATAAATTATTTAATTATTATTTTCACCAGAAGGCAGTAATATAAATGCCCTATAGCAAAATGTAATAAACATGACAGTAGATGAGACCTAGTAATTATAACTCAGATGTTAATACTGAATTTTAAAATATTTATTGTAATCATACACATTATTAGCATCTAAAAGAATTTTATTTCTGGAAGAAAAAACAGGATATGGAAGGGGGAAGAAGAGCAGAAAGAAGAGTGGAGACATATACACATATGTCTCAGCAGTGTTATTTCTTCAAAATCCTGAAAAACAGAATGCTATTACAAGCATAATTATCAGAACCTAGCATATAAATTTATATTATAGATATATTAGATATATTTCTCATTTTTAATTATTAAATGAATAATATTTATCAGTGAATGATATTTTTAACAAAGTAAGAAATCTTTAATATCAAATATATCAAATCAGTTTTTATTATTTGTTTTTTTATACATTCTCATTTATTTTTTCAGTAGCTTTGGAGCCTGTCCTAGACCTAGCTCTTTTAGATCAGGCTGGACTTGAACTCACAGAGCTATGTCTGCTTCTGCTTCCCAAGTGCTGGGATTAAAGACCTGCTCCACCACTGCCTGGCTGTTTTTTATACATTTTCTGGAGAGGAATTTCAAATAACTTCTAAACATTTTTGATTAAAAAATGTGCCTATGGATTACTGTATCTCTCAAACCTCTGCATAGAAGTTTATTTTAGGTGATAACTAATATGGATGCCCACAACTTGTTAAGTGTAGAGGATAAGAGACCGTGTAGAGCTCATCTATAAATGGGACCTCTACAGCACACCCGCTACCTCTGGGACACCAAAATCATCCTGGAAAAGGAGGTGAAAAGATTGTGAGACCCAGATGGGGCAGATGTCTGGAGAAAAGCAATAATTGCTGGATGCAATAGAACATCTTAACACATGTCTTTGGCTGTATGCGTCAGACCAGCACAATATCAAGTCATCAGAAATCCCAGCATCAGTGCCTATGGACCTGCTGAAGTCCCACTCCTACATAAGGGCCTATTGTCTGCTTGGCAGAGTCAGTTTCCTACAGGGTTTGTGTCTTCAGAGGCTCCTTGTGCTCCTCTAGATGGTCCTACACCTGTTGCCGATGCACATGCAAACAGCACTGGGGGGTCTTTGAGATTTAAGAAGAGCACATAATATTGGGAAGGAAAAGTGTTTGGAGGATAAGAGAAAAATTGAAAGGGAGGAAATGAGGATAGATTTAACCAAGAAGGGTAAGTGCATGCATGGAATTTAGAATCTATAAAATTAGAGGAGAAACCAAAACTAAGTAGTTCACAAGTAAGGCCAAATGCCATGGAGGAAGTACAGCTTGATCTGGTTTTCCAGGCAACAAATTTGTAGATAGAAGAAAGTAGAGAAAGAAGCTGGATAAGAAAAGGAAGTGGCAAGGCAGGTGTGGGCCTTTCTGCACTGAGCGGAGTGATAGTACTATTGATAGAATTGTTAGTAGGAAATATTTATTAAAAAGCTTTGAAATTTAGATGGTGGAAACAATGATATGAGTAATTGAAGGTATGAATACTACACAGTTTTAAAAGTAAGAGACTGTATAAAACTAAATTATCAAAGATGCCAGATGTTAGGAAAGATATGTGCTAATAAACATTACTTTATGACGCTAGTACAGATGGAGCAAAATTTCTTATGATTTCTTCCACAGCTTTTTGAAATAGGGATTCATGTAGGGAGGCATACTTTTAAAGTTGCATGCAAACAGATATTAAACTATTAGTATCATAGCTAATATGTTTCACATAATTTAAAAATAAAAGGCATTAGATTCTTTCCTTTTGTCTAAAAATAGATCACTTTATACCATACTTATTGGGGAACTAGAAGGAATGAATAGAATGGAAGGGGGATGGAAAAACTGGATACGAGGAATGGTGTGGATGTGGTGGGAGATGGTAAACTAGGAAATGGAGAGCTGAACTGTGAGCAGGAAGTGAAGAAAGGATGGGGGTAAGGAAGAACAGAAGAGGAAGAAAGGGACAGGGGAGGATGCAATTGGAGGTGAAAGAAAGGTAAAGATTGAAAGGGAAAGGATAGGAAGGGAGGGAAAGAGAGGAAAGACAGTGGATAGGAAGAAAGGAAGAGAGGGAGGAGACAAAGGGAAAATGGAAAAGGTGTTAAGAGGAGAGAAGAAATGAAATGGGAGAAAAGAGGCAGGTTTAGACATAAAGCAGCTTTGAAACATCAGAAAGAATTTCATTGAGGAATGAACTTGACCTGTGAGCATATGAGTTGAGAATTATTTTGATTTTTAGTCAGTTGATGTGAAAATATTTCATCTTATTTCAAAGACACTATCCATTGGTGTGGGATCCTGGAATATAGAAGTATAGAAAGGACACTGAACTTCTGAGTGTGGACATGACTAGCTACTTCACATTATTGCCTCCAGTTCCTCACAAGGACAGATTTCAGAGTGAAACTGTGAGCCAAAAAGATCCTCAGTCTTCTAATTTGTTTTCATTGTCAAACTTGGACCTGAGAGGAAGGAAGAAAAAGAAGCAAGGTGGATGAGTGAAGAGAAGTGAGTGCAGGGTGGAGAAGGGATCATAAATTGAGAAGAGAAGGGAAGAAAAGTCAATGGGATGGGAAGAGAAATTAGTCTATTCAAAAGTATGAGCAGAAATTAAAAATAAATCAAAACTCTGTATCTTTGATAAGAAAAAAATATTGTTTCTAACCCTATTATAATCTGAAAGAGGCTCAAGGGAAGAAAGAGAATACTACACAAAGTGTTGTGCCCATGACTATTTCACCAGGTTTTCACAAATTTTGTAGTTGCAAACATAAAATGAATGGCCCATTGCCTCCTAGAGTTACAAATCAATTACCCTCAAAAAAATGTGATGTAAGGTACTATTCTCTGCTCTTAGTGTTTACAATGAGAGAGACCTTGGAAATCATGGATCTAGACAACTGAATACTGAAACCATGGAGCAAGCCTTAGGAGAATATCATAAAAGTCATACAATATGAGAGAGAAAAGTTGTCAACAATCCTTCACTGGTACATTCTGCATCTCCATATGGCTTTTTCATACAGATTTTTGTGTCTAACAGTTTTAGTAGTATTTACTTTGGACAAGAAAGATGGCCTTTTGGGGATGTTTGCTTCATAAGAATTTTTGTCATAGTATCCCACTACATTCAGTGAGAATTATAATCAGGAATTTATTCTTATTTTCTTCTTTAACTATTTAATGTATGTAGTTACCTTCCAAACATTTTCAAATTTCAATATTTTGGTATTATATATTAAGAAATCATATTATTTGACTTTAATTACCAGCAAAAATCTATGTAAGATATTTGAAGATTATGTGAGCATTGGTACAAAGACATCTATAAACCATGCTATTAGAAGGTCATTCTAGGACCCATAATTCATTATTAGAGTTGTTAACTGAAACAAATGATCAACAGTTAATGGTCTATTTGGCAGTGCTCACAGCCAGCATTATTTTGATCATTTTAATTAGGATTTCAATCATAGGAGACCATAGTAATTTTAATTGATTGATATTAACAATCAATGAATTCTGTTTAATAATGAATAAAGCCAGAACAGGGAGACATGTTGGGGGAAAAAAAGAAAAGGATAGGAAAAAAATGTTATTGAAATTAGGGTTATAGACCTCTCACATATTCTTTGGATACAGGTTATATAAAAAGAAGTTGGGTGCCTGTAGACTATTCATTCATTTTTTTCTTTAATTAATGTTGGAAAGGCAAACATATTTGTTTACCAAGGGCTATAAATAATTATTTCATAAAGCTGTGATCAAACTACAAATGTGAAGTAGAAAACATACTGTAAAAAAATTGACCATTCATGTACATGACATGACTTGGCCTACCACTGTCAGACTGTTTGGCATCATTAGCTAAATACAGTAAGATGCACCAATTGAAAGCAAATCCAAGGGAAAATCACACGACTCTCAAAAGTCTTTCAGCATAGAGATTGGCATGCAATATTTTGTTCTGTAGTTTAAGTTCATAAAATACTAAAGAAATTGTCCACAGAAACTAATATGTCTGAAGTTTTGGAAAATTAAGACCAATGCAAGAGAAAACAGCATGGGTCATATTCTTAAATTAGATTTATAGCATGGCACAAGACAAATAGTGAAAACTACAAATATTTAGAGACTATATTTAATATCATATAGGTGCTAAAGATTGTCTAGGAAATTGTTGAGCTCATTCCCAGGAATGACAAAAATAATGAAATTTCCTGGGCAACTGAAAGCTAGATTCTACTGGAAACAAAATAACAGCTTTGCCCCTTCAGAAGGGGAGGGGTTCTAAAGCTGGAAGCCCACTAAATGATTTCTGGTTTAGATATTTTATAGTGTTCCAGTCTACTGATCAGTAAACCACCCAAATATGTATACTTGAAACAAAGCCAGATGCTTAAATGTGGCAGGTAGACTCCATCTCATTAGCTCATTGTGCAAACGCTAAAGGATCTGCTAGGGAGAACCCACCAGACAAGATTCATAAGTCCAGAATTTGTGTTGCACCTCACTATGTGACATATCCACTATCTAAATCAGCAATACTCCCAGTGTCATTTATTTGCATAGATCCCAGAGAAATCATTAGAATTACAAGCCCATTATCAATCACAATTGATTAGCATGGTATCATTCACATTCCTATCCCAATTCCAGCTCATCAGACAAGTGTTGAGAAAAGGGCAGCAGTGAAACTAGATGCCATACCACTTCTTAACCATCGTGAGGTACTGTAAGGAGAATCACCCGAGGCACTTAGACCATGTTAGTTTGACTTCACAGCCCCAGTATAGAACTACTTGTCTTGATACTGAGGAACTGCTACACATATTTTGTCCCTGTGTTGCTTCTAGATGCTTCTCTGAAAGTGTTTCCTTTATTGACAGCACTTGGTAGAATTTGGGAGGTACATAGGAAGCACAGAGTCATTTTAAATTTCACCATGCAAAACCAGTCCTTCAAGCTCTCAATCCATACTAAAATCTGCTCATCATTGTGGAGAATTTCTACCCTGGTTTGTTCAAAAGTAGTAAAATACTATTATTGATACTTCTCACTAGAGGCTACATTTTTAATCCCTCACTATAAATAAATTATGCCTATGTGTAGAAATAAATCAAGGATTCTATTTTAATGTAAATAGTTTGAAGTCATCACAATGATTAAGGACAGAGTCTAATGGAACCTTTGTTGATGACTGCCTAATATGTAAGACAAAATAAGTGTATTTGAACTTTTTCCAGTTCTTCATTTTCTCTTCCTCCAGAGGTTACTCTGGAGATTTAGATACTTCAGTGTTGAAGTGAGCATTGATACCTATATTCTCTCCTTTCTCATTAGTTACCATGAAAACAGAAGCCTGTTTGGGTTACATGCTATTACCCATAAATCAATATTACTCTTTAATATCATGTCATACCTTAGTGAATATCTATTCTTATCTTTTGGAAAACCACTAGAATAAATATTATTTAGGTACTATTTCCACTCTTAATCTAGCAAATATGGAATATACTTTATCCTTAATCCTATTATGTCACAGGAACTAGAAAATGAAAACATAAAAGCAAAGCTTCCCAGATTAGATGGGCAGAGAAAAAAGACAACAAAGATAACATGAAGAGAGAAAAAAAGAATTTAATAAGCCAGAGAGAAAGAACAGGTAGTAAGAACAAGTGGGGACCTCCTCTCCAACTCAACAAATGGGATATTTTTTCATTGCCTCTAGATGTTACTGGAGGCAATGTCTCTAGTACCTGTATCTGGCATGCTGTGAATTCACAAGAGCTTGTCAGGCTGTCTAAATGATAAAAGCATATTGATTTAAAAAAAATAAGTAATTGTCTTAGTTAGGGTTTCTATTGCTGAAAAGAGGCACCAAAACCAAGGCAATTCTTATAATGGAAAACACTTAATTGGAGCTGGCTTACAGTTCAAAAGTTTAATGAATTATCATCATAGCAGGTGTCATGCAGACAGACTTGGTGACTTATAAGGACCTGAGAGTTCTAAAAATTCATTCACATGCAGTAGAAGTTGATGTCCTGCACTGGATACAGACTGAGCACTGGAGACCTCAAAGTCCAACCACTACAGTGACAGACTTTCTCCAACAAGGTCACACCTACTTGAACAAAGCTACATCTGCTACTAGTGCCACTCCCTACTGGTACCATTTTCTAACAAATTAGCATATTTCACTCCTAGTCCCCATAATCTTAAGAGTTATTGCCATATCCTAATGCATTCGGTTCTACTTCAAAAGTTCCCCAAAACCAAAACAGAATCAAAATTATTTAAAAGATTAGGTTTTCTAAAATTTATGCAATCTTTTAACTACAATCTCCTGTAAAGTCAGAATAAAAACTTAGATCATATACTTCCAACATATAATAACAGAGGATATATATTACCTTTCAATGGAAGAAAGGGAGGATAGTGAAGAAATACTGAACCAAAGAAAGAATGAGAAACAGTTGTGCAAACACCACACTCTACATCTCCCTGTCTGATGTCAAAAAGCTTTTCAGATCCCCAACTTGTTTCAGATTCATTGACTGCAACACACTTCTTTCTCTTGCACTGGTTCCATTCCCCATTAGCAACTTTCCTCAAAAGGTATTCCATGGCTCTGCCATTTCCAACATATTGGGTTCTCCAAGACAATGCAGGTCTTACCTTCATAGCTTTACCAAATGGCCTATTGAGGCCTTCATTTAGAGACATTCAGGGCACATGTCTGACTCTGACTCAGTGGCTTTTCTTAATCCTGGAGAAAGATTTTATAAACCCTTTCTTTTATTTTTGTATCTAACATGAGAAGCTTGTGACTTAAGCTGCCAAGGTCTATTGCTTGCTGGTGTTGAAACATGGTTCCCTGTCCTGAAACAGATTCTGTAAACCAAACTAGCATCAAATTCATAGATATGCCAGTTTCTTGCCTCTGCCTCTGAAGTGCTAGAATTAAAGTTACAAGCTATCTCTCATGGCTCTAAGCATATTTTAGTTCCTTTTTACAAGTTGAAAAGTTAAGCGGGTAGGATATTGTACTGAGGCCATCATTCCCATTATTCCATTTCTTAATCTGTTTATATTCTTGAACATGAGACTTTGTTTCATTCCACTTCCTGGTACTGCTTTTCTTCTCATATTGTACATTTTGTATTTTTCCTTGTTCAGCTTATTCCTTTTAATTATAAGTCTTTATTAATGTTAACACTAATGCATGAGTTTATACAAGGCTGTTTTGAGATTTCCTCTGCCAATGCAATTAATCTAAAATTTTTCACCTTTACCTCAGGCAGACTTTTGGACAATGGCAAAAAGCAGTCATATTCTTCACTAAAATATTTGAAAAACTATGTCTACACAACACATTAAATTCTTCTCCTCTGAAATCTCTTGTGCCTGACCCCCCAGAGTTCAAATCACCCTACACATCACTCTCTTCTTTATTCCTACTATGGTATATTAAGAAGCACTTAAAGCATTCTACCAATTTCATAACCTAAATTCTCAAAGTCCAAATTCCTCCAAACAAAAGCAAGATCACGCCTACCACAGGAATACCCCATTCCTGGTACCAACTTCTACCTAGTTAGAGTTTCTATTGCTGTCTAGAAACAGAATGACCAAGGCAACTTTTATGAAAGAAAATATTCAATTGAGGCTAGATTATAGTTCAGAGGTTTTGTCTCTTATGGTAAACAGCATGCAGGCAGACACAGTGCTAGAGAAGGAACTAAGAGTTCTATGTTTTGATCTGCAAGCAACAGAATGAGTCTCTCTGTCCTGCACTAGGCATAAATTGAGCATAGGGTACTTCAAAGTCCAACCTGTGAGCCACTCCATAAGGGTACCATTTTCTTTTAAATCATCACAAAAACCTTCTTATTACTGATGGAACTTGAGGCCTTCCTTGTGCTGGAAAGCCTTATACCACTGGCTTCTACCCATAGGTAAACAAACAGCACTTCCTCCACCTTTCTACCCATCTCCAAATTATCCTTAGATTCCCCAGAGCCCAGGGTCTACAGAAAGGTCAACAGAAAGCTCTGTATACTTTAAAGATGCAAGCATTAGGAGAGGTGTTAGGGAGAGGAGTTTGGGTGGGAGGGAACATTTCTCCCATGGCCCTAAAGTATACATATGGGTATCAAACAGCTAATACCCCTTGTGGGTGCCAACAATGATTGAATGCTTTACTATATAGAAACAGAACATTCACTCCTTAATTATTTATAGCTGCTTTTATTTGAATTTCATAGCATAGCTTGATTGAACTCAAATAAGCTTTGCATCACTATTTTTTTCTACATCGGAAAACTTAGACTACCTGTGGTCTTTCCTACTTGCTAGCATGGCTCCAAAAATAGAAATCTGAACAAGTAATCATTCCTTAGTAGCCGCCTACCTCCAGGTGTCTACACTTAGCTGTTCACAGTTTAAGTGCTGAGGAACCAGGAATGGAGTGTGTAAGGAAGCAATCAAGCAGTAGAGTGACATTTTCTATTGATCCTTGGAGTGGATAATCTGTTCTGTCTTATTCCTCCCCTCTGGGAAAATGATTCACTCCCTGAAGCTTGGTTTCTATTACTTTTTTTATTCTTTTTGGCTTAGAAGTGGTAGCATATGCCTCTGCACTGATTCTTTCATGGAAATTCTCCATCCAATCCTGTAAGATCAAATCTCCTACTCCCATGGCATCCAATTCCCTATTCTACTTCCTTTGGGAAGAAATGTGGACTGACTTTGGGTTCTCATGCTTCTAGTAGTGGATTGGAAATGTTTTCTCTCTCAAAAGAAGTTCCCAGAGTCTTTGGTATTCATAACCACTTCTGAGTCCTCACTAATAATTTTCAGGTAGTATCAGCTTGAGATGTTGGGATCGAGTACCAGATAAGAGCCCCCAAGAAATGTAATGCTAATAGGATATCATTCAATGTATTCTCTAAAATGAACAAATGTAGGGGAATGTGAAAAAGTAGTCCCACAAAGCTCAGAAGTAAGTATAATAAAAGGTTCTTTATTTAGAGATAAACTTACAGATCAACAGTCCTCTGCATGCCAGGAGACAGGAACTGGATCCAGCATCTGAAAAAGAGAGAGCTAGTGACTGTGCATGTTTTACATCTGCAATTATAGTACAAGAGAACATGCCCAAGTGGGCTGGTATCATTAAGGCTATTGGCTGAATGTGTTCCCACAGCACCTCCCTTTTCTGTATAAATAAGAGTTCCAAACCCAATACAAAACTATATATAATAAGAGCAAATATCAACTATAAAAATTAGAATGACAGTAAGCATAAACAATATCAAGCAAAAAAATATATGGTAAAAGCTAAATGTTTCAATAATTATCCCTATCCTAAGGATTATAAGTCTTGTAATAGAAATAGCTTAGCTAAGGTATGAGAGAAAACTAACTACAACTATCTAGTCTTCAACCCATCGAAGACCTGAGAAGGGAAATAATATTACTTGAGTAAACAGGAAGTGCAATCAAGTAACTTTCACATAGTGTGACAAATGACAGTGACAACTGGCTACCTGGGCAATCACCCAAGTCTCATTCACAACGTTGGTGCAACCAACTTTTGTTAAGGCCTAGGGTAACTCACAGACCATTTTTAGAATCAGGAGATTTTTTTCAAAACCATCTTACCCTGTTGTGGCAAGATTTAACACTCTTTTATCTTGTATCCTGCTTGTCCAGTCCATACATAGTGCATTTTGTCACTGGTCAATGCATGGGCAGTTCCTTGCCCAAAGGCCAGTTTTGGCAAGAAGAAAACAAGTTCCAAGTTGTATGTCTTTGGTGTCCAACATTGTTTCAGGAATAGATCAGTGCTGCCAGGAGCAATCGTCTCTCACAGCAACAGAATCCTAAGTTATTTAAATGCTATATTCTATGGTTCTTTGAAGTAGTTGAAGATTGTCTGTCTATGCAGAATGCAATCTCTATGTATCTAAAGAACCTGATTAGACTATTAGTATGACAAACATAGATGACTATTGACCTATAATTCTTAATACCTATATAGCTTAAAGAATAAGGCTTCATATGATAATAGTAAACAATCTTTAAAAAACTATGTACCAAACAAGGACAATGACCTCAAAATGCAAACAATGTGTAAGTATCAGATGTAGAAATGTACAGTACAAATTGATAAATATGTCCTAAAATTGTATCTATATGCAAAATATCTTAAGCAAAGGTTGAAATATGCATGCAATATGACAAAATATCTTTGCACATGTGTACAAATATTGTAAATAGAAATAGCAGTATATTCAATATAACAAATATAATTTGAATTTGTACCAATATACAAGAATATATACCAATGTGAATTGTCTATCAATAATAGCTCACAAGTATTCATCCTATTATTCATTATTATTATAAGTGTGAGGAAGTTTAAACTAAACTACCTATTATCCCATTCAATTTTCTTTTGTTTTTCCAAAGGAGATCTCTGAGGCTACATAATTTCCACCCAAACTCCCAACCCTATACCAGTTATAACCAACCCCTAATTGATGTCCCCAACCCTGAGAAAAATTTTTGTTGGGAGAGAGAACTTGGTCTTCCAGCAATAGTTCCAGCTGTCATGGGGCAATGTTCTTTCTATGAGATCCCGTAAAACTAAAATGATAGTTAAGTCAAGATGTCTGGTATAATTGCAAATAGTCTCTGAGTAATCGATATGGTTTTGCTGTAATTCCTATTTAAAGTTTTGGCCAGAATGTTGTAAGAAGGTGCACCTTTTCAACTAATCAAGTTGGAGTCATTTTGAGCAGCTGGTATTCAAAACTGATCTTAAAGTAGCACTATCAGCATCATGACATCATATCAACCAGGTGAATCATTGTGGGGCCACATCTTCCTGAAAACTTCAAAGATTACTGGAGGAAAATTTATTGTTCATTGGGGAAAATTTAAACATTATGCATATAGACATTTATTCAACAAATGTATGATAGAGACAAAAATAAATATGGAAAGAAGTAAAATATTTCCTAATTTTTTCTTTCTTTCCCATACCAGATGGTTCCTGATATGAGACAGAAACTTTAATTTTTTTCTTTTCACAACATGCTTGGGTTTAGAGAAGGATAGCTATTGTACAACTCCAAATCCAGCTTTGATTTTTAAGTGATTTATGCCTTTATTAATATTTGTATATTGTATATATTATAATTATATATGTGTGTGTATGTAAATATTCAGGTAAAGATATTTTATCATATAGAGGACATGGTACCATAAGTCAGATTTCTTTTTGCTTCGTGATTCTTTCTGGATAGCTATCTTTTCTTCTTTAGCCACCCAAATGTTCAAGGTCCCTTGACATTTTGAAGATGAGTGTTTTTTCTACAAAGACAAGAATGGAAATCTGCCCCAACACTAATGAGGTTTCCTTACAACCTGTAGGATTGTTACCTCTGTGGATGAATTTTCATTTCTCTGCCTCAAGATGATTCTTTTTTTAACCAAATCTTTATTAATTTTTGATAATATCCACAGATTTTCTTCTCCTGTGGAAACAGGAGCAAAACACCTACTTCAATGTAACATATCTCCTGGTTCCCATTGTGAGGTCAACACATCCTTGAAGTATACTGGCTAATTTAATTCTGAAGTTTTTTCTCTATTATCCAATGTCTCTGCTGCTTCTATTTGTTTCTCAGTAGCATTAAGAAAATTCAAGGTTAATAATTCATTATACAACCCACTTCTGGGGTATTTTCCAACACTTTCTTTTTGTTAAACATATCCTTTATCGTTTGATCAGATCTTTCTATACCAGCCTGACCTGTAGGACTGTTTGGTATACCTGTAATATCCTTCATATTACAATAAGCAAAAAACTGTTTCATTTTCTTAGACACATATGCTGGACCATTGTCTATCTTGATTTGTGCAGGCATACCCATGATGGCCATAACTTCTAATAAATATGTGATTACTGAATCAGCCTTTTCAGAGATTAAAGGAGTTGCCCATTGAAAAGCTCAATAAATGTCAATGGCATGGTGTAAATATTTTAATTTTCCAAATTCTATAAACTGAAACACATCCATCTGCCAGATTTCAGTAATTTAAATACCCTTAGGTTGCTCCTTGTAGATAGCAGTGTTCGGTTATAGAAAGAACAGGTAAGACATCTCCTTATAATCTCTTTAGCTTGTTGCCATGTTACAAAAAAACTTTCTTTAAGCCTTTGCTATTGACATCATGTTTTTATGAAATCGTGGGGCCTTTCCAATCAATAATCAATCAATTACTGCATTACCTTGTGCTAAAGGTCCTGGCAGACCTGTACAGGATCTGGTGTTTGTTATGCATGTAGGACAAAGCCTATTCCTGATTATATCTTGAACTTGAATGAATAATGGAGTCAATTCTGTATCATCTGGTATAAATTCAGTGGTCTCAACATGCAAAACAACAGTGTATATTGTGAATTAGTAACTATATTGAGAGGTTCTCTAAAATCCCTTAGTACCATGAAAATAACATATAATTCTGATTTGTGGACAGAATTAGAAGGGCTTTGTTCTACTTTACTTAAATATTCTGATTTATAACCTGCTTTTCCTGATTTATTTTTATCAATATAGAATTTAAGTGATCTAGCTATGGGTGTGTCACATAAAATGCCAAAACTAATTCAAGTACCTCATAAGGTAATATATCACTTTTGTGATAATGTTATTAATCTCTCCTAAGAAAATA
Source organism: Ellobius talpinus (assembly GCA_001685095.1). Lineage (NCBI taxonomy): Eukaryota > Metazoa > Chordata > Mammalia > Rodentia > Cricetidae > Ellobius > Ellobius talpinus. The sequence goes on along the minus strand of LOJH01004540.1, from coordinate 26,107 downwards.
ATGCCAGCTCTTTGCCAGGGTTCATTGTTTTGCCATAACTTTTTAATTTCATCATTATTTATATATAAATTTATATATAAAAGGCACTATAATTTATACTGGGTCTAATCCTGCTAGTTGACAAAGTCTCAATTTTTCCTTTTATAATTATTTCAGAGATATTTTCCACATAGGTATTTAATTTTTCACTCAGTTTATGTGGTAAAAAATATCCATTATGAGATAATATCTTCCATCTGCATTAAAATTCCTACAGGGGAAATTCTGGAAGGCAATATGAGTAGAATGTAGTTAAGGTTTGGATTCACCTGATCCACATGTGTCTTTTGTAATTTCTCTTCAACCAAGTTAATTATTTCTCAGCTTCAGATGTTCATTTTCTGTGACTATTTAAGATTTTGTTACCATCTAAGGTTTTGTTAAATGAATTACTAGATCAGGTGTTATCTCAACAGTGGGACATAGATTGGAAATGTCTACTAGCAATCTTTGAAAGTCAGTAAGAGTACATAATCTGTTTCTTGTAATTTGAGCTTTTTGTGCTCTAATTTTCTATAAACCAATTTTATGACCTAGGTAATTGATAGAATTTCCTGTTTGTATACTTTCAGGAGCAATTTGTAATCCCCATTTAGCAAAACTTTACTTCTTCAGAATTTTTTCTAAGTTTCTGCATTTTAATTAGATCGCAAAATGTCATCTATGTAATGGTAACTTGTAGATTCAGGAAATTGTTTACATATTATTTCCAATGGCTAACTTACAAAGTATTGGCAAAGGGTGGGGCTATTGAGATTTCCATGTGGGAAGAGGGCTCATTGATATCTCCTAGGAGGCTGAGAAATTTTATAAGTAGGCACTGTGAAGGTAACTTTTTCTTTCTTTTTCCTGTAAGGGTATCGTAAAGAAACAATTTTTAAAACCAATAACTATAAGAGGCCATCCTTTAGGCAATAGGGTAGACAAAAGAATTCCAGATTATAGAGGACCCATAGATTGAATTATATAACTGACAGCTCTTATATCTATCACCATTCTCCATTTCCAGATTTCATTTAACAAAAAAATACAAGAGAATTCCAAAAGCTGGTTGCTTCTTCAATATGGTGAATATCTAGTTGCTCCTGTAACAGCAGTTCTAAAGCCTGAAGTTTTTCTTATATTAAAGTTCATTGTTCAATCCATATTTGTGCCACAGTTAACCATTTTAAAGGTGGGGAAATTAGTATCTCTGAAGATTTGCTAGTTGTTCTTTTTTATTTTTATACAACTTGAATGGCTGGTGACCTTTTTTAAAATAATACCTTCTAATATCCTTCCCAGAAACATGAGTTTCTTGGACTGCAGGAATATTAATCTGGGTATTCCATTGCTGCAGCAGGTCGTGACTCCATAAATTCACTGTGATATTGACCACATATGGCCTCAGCCTTCTTCCCTGTCCTTCTGGCCCTATGTATTCAATACATCTTCTACTTTGTTTCACCTGGGATAAGCTCCAAATTTCTAGGAATTAAAGATCTGCCTCCTCAATAGGCGAGTTCAGATGCCAAGATTCTCGAGTATTGATAGTCACATCTGCACCTATATCCAGTAATTTCTCAATTAAAATGTTATTTATATGCACTCTTAACTTTGGTCTTTGATCATTTATAGAAGTCTGCCAAAATACATGTTTACTATTTCCTACTGGAACTTTGATTTATCCTCCATGTTTAATCTATCATACAGAAAATGTAGGGTTTTTTCTTTTCTTTTTTTTTCTTTTACAGCAGGCACTGGATTTTTTAATTTTCCTGGGGAGACATGTACTCTGCAGGAACTTGGAATTACTGGATTATGTTTGACATGGGACCTGTGAGTAGGCCCCCAAGGAGTTTTCTGATGGTATTGGGTTACCTTGTTTGTCTCTTGTTGATCTATATTTATTGCTCCAATATCAGCCTTCACTACAACTTCTACAAAATCCATAATGTTGAGACCTTCTAATTTTGTCATTCCCAGAGGAGATATTATTTCTAGGAATTCCTTATCTACAATCCCTTCTCAGATGTCCTATTCTACCACAATTAAAACATTTTATATTTTGGTGTCTCATAACTTTGGTAATTGCTTCTCTTACCCAAGCCTCAGTATTATAATCAAATGTTACAATATTCATTGTATGCATAATCCATTCATCCATTGATGCAGATCCAACATAAAAGATTCAAGCATCCTTTTGCATTCGAAGTTGGCATTTTTAAGCTTGAAATTCAATAAGTACTTGTCTAGCTTGTGGGTCTTTTACTCCTATTCATACAGCCTTAGTTATTAATCTTTGCAAAAGTCATTAAAGGGTTCTCTTTAGCCCTGTTTAATCCTAGTATATTATTCAATTCTTTTTCCTAGTTCTTGAATTTTTTCCCACACATTTAAGGCTGATGTTTGTTATAGGGAAAAGATGTGTTCATCATGAAGGGCTTGACTCTTTGGATCAGCATAAGAATTTGATCTTGGGAAGCTTCAAATGCTTTACTCTTCCATTTTTTTCTATTTTTTTTGCCTTTCTTGGTAGTAGCACTTTCACAGTGTTGTGACCCATCTTTCTGGACCACTGAAATTAATTGAAGCCAGTCTTATTGCTTAAAGCCCATGTTTTCACCATCTCTCTAACAAATGGTGAATGCAAGCCAAATGATACTACTGCTTGCTTAATGGCCTTTGGTTCATTCATACCTATAGGTTTCCCTTAAATTCTCTGAATCCTTTTGGGTATTTACTACTAGATGGTTTGTCAGAGGTTTAAGGGGTAAGTAGTTTAAACATTTGGTAAGTCATTTCTGACTTTGACACATACTAGTGTTGCTGAATCCTGCTGTACTTCTCTCTGCTAATCAGTTTTTAAAATTTCCTCAATTGTTTCAAATCTTTATGCCACTGTCTTTTGAAAGCCTGACATTCGTGACCTATGAATATTTCTAGTGATTTCATTGAATCACATAACCTCTGATCCTCATTCTGCACATATGATTCCAAAATGGGAAATTTTTCCATTAATGATAACTTTTTATCCTTGTATATTATTTGGATGGCATGCAGAGTGCCTTTCTTGAGAGATACTCTATCTGCTTATCAGAACTTTTTAACAGATTTTGATGGTCAAATTCAACAATATTATATTTTCAAATAATTTCTCAGCACCCTTGGACAAGGATTGAATTTTGTCTGTCAAAATAATGTTATCCTTTTCAATGATGTTAAATTTTATCTAACTTTTTATTTTAGATGGTATGAATCCTGAAAAAGATGTTTATTATTAGCCTGTAAAAACTGTGTAATTTCGGAAAGTGCTTCATCTTTGGCTCTGTTATCAAACCACATTTTAAGGATATAATATAAAAAACAAAGCTAAGTTCCAATATCAAATAAATGGATGCATCAGAAAAACAATATAAGCCTTGCAGAATTCCATCCATAGTATAAGCATAAAGGTTATTAAACACCTAGATTGTGCCATTGTCTGCAATCATGTAACTTTCAAATGTATTGATTAATTTATTAATCGAATGTACTTATATATATTATAAGATTTCAGTAAACTGTTGTAGATGTAAAAATATTTATTGAGCAGTAGATAGTGTGGGTTTTGGCACATGGTAGAGAGACTTGACTGATGGCAGTTAAAATAGTCCTGCTGAGTTCTGCAGAGACATCTGCTTAAATACTGACAAAAAATGATTGACAATTTAAGAGCAATTAAATTGATTCCATACACAAAGAGAGTTTTTGGTTGGTTAGAATATCAAGGAACCCAGAGCTTGTAATTGGGAAACACAAATTGACAGATGGGAAAACAAACCAGAAGCTGCACATGTAGCAGTGAAAGCAGTGGGGTCAGGGTAAGCATGCATGTGCCTAGAAAATTACCAAGTCACATTGTGGCAGGCCCACCAAATTGGTAGCTCTGCTGAGTTTGTTTTTTTGGCACAATCTGCCTACTAGGTGAAATCAAGCCAGGTGGGTGGGGTGAAAAACCTTTGGCTGTGGACGTTTTGAGCTGGTCCCAGTAGACATGGAGTGAGTATTCACATGGGAGTCAGATGTAGATGAACACAAAAATAGTAGTCTCATACCAGCTCAGAATTGAGTATAATAAAGGATTCTTTATTTGGGGATAAACTCACAGCTCAACATTGCTCTGTCCAAGCAGGGAACAGTAACTGAATCAAGCAGACAAGAGAGAGAGAAAGACAGACACACAGAGAGAGAGAGACTGCACAAGCTTAAATTCTGCATTTAGTGTACAAGCATAAGTGGGCTGGTATCTTAAAGGCTATTAGTTGAAGGATTTCCCACAGCAGACAAAGATGGATTACTATGCATCAGAGAAAGCAAAATTAATAGTTATTTCCCCTTGGGCTGGAAGGAACACTAAGACTAGAAGTCTGAAAAATGGAGTCTATTGGGGAGTTTGATAGGGTCATAGGTCCCCCTCTCCAGTGGTTCTGTGTATATAGCAACCCCATGTATGAACAGGTAGAAATTATCCATCAAGCCAGTTTGTTTTTGAGAAAAAGGTGAACCAAAACCTAAGCCAGACTAGCTAGACACCCAGGACAAGAGTTATCTTGTTTGAAGTAGGTGATGACTTTTGTCTTTTACCATTGGATAATTTCTGACCTCAGTGTCTTCATGATGGGCTACCTTTGCAAGAATAACTGCAAAAGAAATAATATAAAGGGGAAAAAACTAGCTGTTCAAGGGCATCAAATTTTAGGAATGGAACAGTTTTTTTTGCAAACAAAATTTTGGTAGGTTGGGTACATTGAAAGGGGAAGAAATTATGTAATATTTGTTCTTAGTGGGCAAGTATCCTTGACTGAAAGTAAAGCAGCAACAACAAAATACTTCTATCATTACTATCATTGTTTCATTGTCAAAAAAGGCATTCTGAAACTATAAGAATTAGATAAGATGCAATTTTCTACCTTGACAAAACATTACTTAAAGTTACCAAATAATTGACAACCAGGGAGTTACAGAAGGGTCAATATTTATGAGAGTTCAAGAGGTGAATAATTTGAAATATCCATTCTTCATTCACTAACACCCAAAATCGTCATTCACATGACTATAACTGGCTAAATATGTTTTTCTCAGGAAAAGATGTCAAAAGTGCATGGTAACTGGATTATAATTATGATGGTGCACATGATTTTATAAACCGTAGTACTATTTTAGGAAATGTGAGCTAGAACAGAACAGGATAAATACTTAACCATGCATTTATAAATTTCCAACTTAACTATTTACTATGGGAAAAACACTTATGAGAAATGAAATGGTATGATCAAGTGGGAAAATAGATCCCTGCTAAAGAAAAGATAGTGATCCAGTAAAAGTCATGTGTTGAGATTTTTTTCATGAAACTATAACTTCAACTGATAAAAATTCCTGTATAAGTGTTATGTCACTATCAGACTTCTTTGACTTTTAAGTTCTAATAATAATGTTTTAATGCTTATTTGATGCAATTTACCAATTTCAATGTCACACAATATAATAATTTACAGATATTGAATGGCAATCCATAGGCAATATATTTAAGAATTTCCTTTATACTTTAAATGAATAAAACATGAAATTAACAAACATGTTTATATAAATATCTTCCTGTAATCTATTAATCTATAAATGTGTCTATGTATCTATATATCTATCTATCTCTCTATCTAAAATCATCTATCTCATCTGTCTACCATTATTTACCTATCAGCTCATTTTGGAATATCTGTACTTCAAAAGGAGAGTTTTGTAAATGCTGGAAACAAACACTGGATATGTAATCTTTAGTGTATTTCATCTATTTTTATGTAACTTTTATTTAAAATGTGATATAGTCTTCTTTGTGTATCAGTTTATATGAAAAGAATTTTAAACAGTTTTGCCCAAGTCATCTTAAAGTACTATGATATATAATAAGCTGAAGGGTACTATAAAGAAACTCTTTTCAAATGCTACTTCTTAATAAAGTACCAATATCAGAAAGAAAGAATTATTATATTTTCACTGATATTAAACAAATAGTTTTGAACATACAAAAGCCTAAAAATAATTTTAAGTAATAAATCAAGAACGATTTAAATTATATTGTATTAAAAAACTTACTGTAAACAGAGACTTGAAGTTGAGAAAAAAAAATTTTCAGATTTTATAATAATGGTATTAAATAACAGATTTTATCATGATATTTCCATAAGTGTATGAATACTTAGACCTTATTCTCTCTTGTTAACCACTCTTGTCCTCTTCCATTTCTTTTTCCTACTAGTTTATCATCAGTTTTTATATTTTTGTTATTGTTTGTATTTTTTCATGAGTATTACTCAGCAAATTTCATTAATACTCCTTACTGGAATATGTTACCTTAACAGTGACATACCATTGTTTCTCTCAAACCCATAAGCCAATGTCTAAATAACTAAAGGTCATTAATGAGTGCAGAAGTCACTTACTTCCCTCTAACTAGCATTAACAAACTTTAAATTGTCATTGAGTTTTGGGGCTTCTTGAATCATTGTTCCTTCTATGACAGGATATTCATAGGCCCAATCTTTAAATGATCTTGCAAAGATACTTATAATTACTATTAGTTCTAGAGTAACATAGCCATATCATACATGAAAGACACTCCATACCTCTGTTTATTACATTCTTTATGTCATCTCATTCATGACGCTGCTTGACATTTGCAATAGGTAAAATAGATGTTCCATTTATTGCTGAGCAACCCATAGTCACTAGGCCTTTACACTTGACCAGGTAGGATTCTCTATAAGTACTACTTCTCACTGCCAAAAGGCGCTCCTCTTACTATACCTAAAAGAAGTAATACAGGTGAATGACCAAACTAAGAGAATTCTAGGAAGAGGAAAAACAGAGATGCAGTCACCATTCAGACACAGAGGAAGCAGGTCAGAATGTTTCACTGACTAAGGTACCAAGCCACATGGCTAAACATAAATAAGAATTATGAGTTAATTAAAGTTGTAAGAGCCAGTTAATAATAATCCTGAGCTAATAGGCCAACTAGCTTATAATTGATATAAGCCTCTGTGTGTTTCTTTGGGACTCAATGGCTGCCATGCCAAGCAGGACAAAATTTCTGCTTACAAATGGCACCTGTGTGGGACAACTACATCCACATAACTTCTGAGAGAGCTTGGTAAGGAATTCTAGACACAATAGAACAGAATTAAGCATGGCTTCTTGGTAGCAGTATTTTCTCATGTAAGCTCTGTTTGCTAGAGAAAGGCACGTCTCCTTTAAGAGAGGCTTCCTGACTCAGTGTTAGTACCAAATACCTCTCAGATCTTTTAAGAGCCTATGCTACCAAACACTTAAATGGTGCTTATGAGCAGTCAGTGGCATGCTTCTCAGTGGTAAAATGGACCTAGAGACTTGACTGAGTTAAGGGAAAAATCATGGCTTCTACCAATACATCTGCCATGAAGCTAGATTCTCAGAAAGCCAAGGAGTGGGGCAGACCCAGATGTCAAATACAAGTAAAAGACTCATGTGGTCAGAAAAAAAAGAGATAAACAGTAAAGATAGATTTAGATGAGCAAAACCTCTAAACTGTTGACAATGATTTAAAGCTATATTTTGGATTTGGAGAGAAAAGAAAAAGGATAAAGTCCTTTAAAACAAAAGAAAGAGAGTAGGTGGATGTGGTGGCACACACCTCTAATACCAGCACCTGGGAGGTAGAGGCAGGCAGATCTCTGTGAGTTAAAACACAGCCTGGTCCACAGAGTGGGTTCCATGACAATAAAAGATGCACAGAGAAAACCTGTCTCAAAAAATCAAAATTAAAATAAAAATAAAAGAATTAGAGTACAAAAACACATTAAAGTTATGTAAAGACACAAAATACACAGAGAATATGTATATTGTATGTTATGTGTTGTCTTTGAATTGTTTGATGGCTGAGGAAGGAGCCACATCTGCTAAAAGACATTAGATTATAAATGCTGCTGGATTAATCCAATGCATATATTTTGAGAATGCCTTGACTTAAAAATGTAAATCAAAAGATATGTTACTTCGGTGAGGAGGTTTTGCTTTTGTTTCCATAGAAAATGAAAGGCTGTGGATTCATTCTGGATTTGTAGAAATAATATTTGATCTAGGAAGCCCCCCCATTAAAATCTCTAATGGGAACAGATGGCCCAAGGGATACAACATTTCAGAGTGCCTCTGTTACAGTTTTCTCTGAGTTCTATATCCAAAACAGTCTCAAGACTGCTGTTTGAGGCCTAAATTTTCTTTGGGTCCCCATAAGATTATTAGTTCCCCCAGTCATTGGGAAGTAGCATAGAAAACTACACCCACATTCCCCCCAAAATGGATTATGTTTATTTGTCTTTGTTTAGAGTATTGGTTACAAGTTGTCATGGATAATGATCAGTAAAAAGGCTAAACAAAGGAGTTTGGATTCAGAGTTCTTGTTTTGAAAAGAAAAAAAGAAAAAAATGTTGTAGAATAATGCTCTTTTATACTGTAAAGATTTCTCAGTCACATTGATTTAATAAATGGATAGTTGGCCAGTAGCCAGGTAGGAAATTTAGGCAGAGTGAACAGATTAAAAGAATCCTGAGAAGAGAAAAGGCAGAGATGTAGTCACAAGCCAGATGCAGAAGAAGCAAGATGAGAATGCTTCACTGAGAAAGGTACCAAGTCACATAGCTAAATACAAATAAGAGTTATGGGTTAATTTAAGTTGTAAGAGCTAGTTAATAAAAAGCCTGAGCTAAAAGACCCAACAATTTATAAATAATATAAGCCTCCAAGTATTCCTTTGAGACTGAATGATTGTGGAACCAGGAAGGAGTGAAACTTCTGCCTAGAATACATCATGTTCATTTAGCAAAAAAAAAAAGGTCTTCACTTTTTGGGCCTATAACCATCCAAGTTATTGACCATTCACCTGATTTACAGTACTGGTATGGATTATTTCTTATGGATTGGGCCAAAATTCACTTGTTTGTTTTCATGACAGAAATACCATTATTGTATCACTACACAATCTGGCCTTGCCAGATGGTGTAGGCAGAGACTGCTCTTGCTTTTCTGGCTACCCAGACCCAAATAACCACACATAAACTATATTAATTGCAATAATGTTTGGCCAATAACTCACTCATATTTCTAGCTAGCTCTTACATCTTGAATTATCCCATTTCTATCAATCTATATATTGCCACTAGACTGTGACTTACTGGTGCAGGCATATTATTCCTTTGGCAGCTACATGGTGTCTTCCTGACTTCACCCACTATCTCTCTCTTTATCTCTGTTAGGATTTCCCACCTGTCTTCCCTTTGCTAAGACATTAGTGAAAACAGGTTTACTCATCAACCAATAAAGCGACACATATACAGAAGGACATCACATGTCACCTGCCCTTTCTTATCTAATTGTCATTATCTGACCAGGAGAACCTTTGTCTTTTTTCCTTTTGTTGTTAAGTAGTGTGATGTAACAGGAGGAGCGTGCTGCTTGTTGTCCTGTCTAGCTTACATCCTAAATACACCTGAAATGCACCTGAAATAATCACACAGAAATTGTACTAATTAAATCACTACCTGGTCCATTATGTCTAGCCTCTTATTAGCTAACTCTCATATCTTGATTTTAACCATTTCTGTAAATCTGTATATCAACATATGGCAGTGGCCTACCGGGATAGATTTGTCATGTCTATCTCTGGCAGCTCCATGGCAGCTTTCTGTCTGCCCTTTTTCACAGCATTCAGTTCTGTCTACTCTGCCTACCTAAGTGCTGCCCTATCGAAAGACCAAGGCAGTTTCTTTATTCAACTAATGAAAGCAACACATAGAGAGAAGAACCTCCTACACCAGTGTGGCTAGGAATAATTGTCTCCATCTCATCCAACATGGCAGAGGTGTATGTTCACTGCTAGCTGTATGAGCCATGCTCACCACCCCAGCTCCAGGGACACAGTGGATCTATGTTGCCAGTAAGTAACTAATAGTATGCTGCTCACAAACCCCATTTAAGTGTAGGACCTCTCAAAAGAGCCAGATCTGTTCATGCAACTGGCATGAACCAGGAAGCCTTCTTAAAGGAGCCACACAGTGTTTGCTGTTAATGCTGAGCTGGGAAGCCTTCTCTTAAAGGAATCATGCCTCTGCTTGCCTCTAGCAAGCAAAACCCACCTGAGAAAATGCTGGTACCAAGAAGCTGTGCTTTTGTGTTCTTTTGTGTCTAAAATCCTTCCCAAGCTCTCTCAGGGTTTATGTGTATGTAGTTGCCCACTTTATTGTGACATTTTGTAGGCAGAGACTGCTCTTGCTTTTCCAGTCACTGAGATCAAAATATTCACACAGAAATTATGTTAATTACAACACCATTCAGCCAATGACAGGCATATATCTAGCTAACTCTTACACCTTGAATTAACCCACTACTATTAATCTGTGTTATGCCATTAGATTGTGGCTTACCAGTGCTGGCATGTTACTCCTTTTGCTGCTACATGGCATCTCCTTGACTCCACTCACATTCTTTCTTATCTCTGTTCAGATTTCCCTCCTGGCTTCACTCTGCTTAGCCATTGGCAAAACAGCTTTATTTGTCAACCAATAAAGCAGCACATATACAGAAGAACATCTCATATCAAATTAAAATGTAATACACATGATCCATAGGTGAGTTAGACTATAAACTAAAATATTCCATAAGCATGCAGTAGCATCATCTGGTATATTATGGTTAGTACCAGGGAGGAAAATTTCACCTCAGTTCAAGTTCAATTTCTCTAGGCCTATATACAGAGAATGTAGTATCTTCAGTAATAGAGGCTTACTATCTAGTTATAGTAGACAACAAGAAAAATTAGTATCTCTCTGTATTTTTAGAGGTTGTACTTTCTTCAATGTGTACTATTGGCATTTTTATAAATATTAAATTATCTTTAGGGAATTTTGTTTACTCTTGAATCCTCTATTTTATTTCATCTATCTTCATGTCTGTTTTTGCTCATTTGTTTGTTTTTCAAATGCTATTTTTTCTTGCTGTAGTTCTCAAGTATGACATAAAGAAGTATGATAATACTTCTATTATTATTAATTATGTTTTCCTTACAATTGCCTTAGCTATCAAGGGCCTAGTATGCTTCCACAGTAATTTTAAACTGTTGTTTTCTATTTCTGTGAAAATTTATCTGGAATTGTATTAAATATGTGCATCATTTTTGATATTTTGGCCATTAGCACAATGCTAATTCCTCCAAACTATGAGTTTGGGATGTTCTTTCATAATCTGGTGCCTTCTTTAATATTTTCCATTGTTACTTTAGTGTTTATTTATTCTAAGTTAGGCTTATTTTAAGTTTTACAAGGGTATTGTGAACAATATTATTTCCCTGATATCAAGATATTTTTCTTGGGCTATGTAATGATTATTTACTTTTGTATATTTTTGTTATATTTTGATGTAAATATTTTTTAACTAATTCTGGTAGATTCTTTAGAATCTCATATAAATAAAATAAAGTAATTAGCACAAAAGATACCTGGACACCTTTTTTTAACCTATATTTATATTTGTTTCATTTATTTTGCTTGTCTTATGGTCATAATGAAGACCTCAAGTATTTATGTAATGAGAGTGAAAAGTGAGCATACTTGTCTTATTTTTCATCTTATTAGAACTACTCTCAGTTTTCTCTACTTAGCATAATAATTATTACAGATTTATAATATATAACCTTTACTATTTCATATATGTTACTTCTACTCCTGTTGTATTTTTTTGTTTCAGTTTATTTATTGAGATAGGATTTTAGATTTTTTCACAATATTTTCTGCATGTAATCACTTAGGGCAGTCCTTACTATTCATTATTTTATAGCCAGTGATTCCTCTTTCTCTGAGAATTTATTTTTATATATCAAAGGTAACAGGATTTTGTGTTATTTTGTGATTATTCTTAGACTACTCACTTTAAAGTATTACATAATTATTTGAGCTGGTGTTTACAAAGACTGTTTATTCATTCCTGGCTGCCTGGAACCAAAATAATTAAAAAGAAACTATGCTATTTGTCATATTGTTTGGCAAATAGCTTAAGCTTATTTCTAGTTAGTGCTTACATCTTAAATTAACCCATTTCTATTAATCTCTCTATCACCATGTGACTGTGGTTTACCAGGTAAAGTTCCGCCAAGCATCTGGCATGTCTTAGCTTCCTTTTCCAAAATAGATTCATTCATTAACTAATAAAAGCAACACATATACAAAAGGACTTCCCACACCAGGCTGGTAGAGATTTGCTACCTGTTTTTGGTTGACCAAGTAGAATACAAGCATTTTGAGTGCAAGAACTTTATTATACTTCTTCATTTTTTCTAACCTCATTCTTGCACAGATAATGTACTAAGATGATGAATTTTTATTTATTAATTTTTCCAGATCATAAAACAACTTGTTTGTTGTTGACTAAAAAACAAGTAACTTTCAAATCTCTTTAGAATTTAGAAGAAGCAGGCATTGCATTTGGAGAAAATTGAATTATTCAACTCAAAGTTAATAAACTATGAAGTGCTCCACAGAAAAGCCGAAGGTGCAAGTGCAGCCATGTATAATGTCACTGCAGGTTAATGATGAAATAGATCTTTTCCACACTTTCCATGAAAGCATTCATAAAAAGATATATTGCTCCAAGTTGGAAATCTATATTCTGCAACAGCTGCAGACTGGTAATGAGATCTAATGAGCTGTCTCTTTATTGGAAAAAATAACATTTGCAATAACAGCCCCTTTGCAAATTGTGAAAGAATATAGGAATACAGATCTAACCCTCAACTTGGTAGTGGTGTATTCATGTCAATGTCATTTCAATTCAAATCTGGATTTTTATTCTCATTTAAAATACAGTCAAATGTGAAAATCAACTCATTTCCCCTAATAGCCTCAAGCTAGATTCATGTAATATTAACATAACACTGATCCTAATATTATCACAGTAAACTTAAGTCAAACATGATAGGCCTTTCGTACATTATTACTAAATCTGTGTAGAGTTAATATCTTATCTCATTGCTGGGCTGGACTCAGTTATGGTTCATTGCTTTGTGTGGTTCTACCAGTTCTGAGGGTCCCTTCTGCTTGCCTCAGTCCATTTCTTGCCATGAACATCACAATTGGGCTTTGATCAAACACTGCAGTAAAGATTTTAAAAAAACGATTGTGGTTTGTGTTAAAATGGAATGACTCAGGACTCAAGTCAAAATCATTTGAACACAGTTCTGCTAGCAAAGTAACAGTGGATTTGGGGAATACTGAAAAGTCTAATATTTCACACACTGAAAACAGAAGTATTATCTAAAAAGATATCAATAAAATTCAAATTCTTTGAAATAATTTTCTCCCAACTCATATATCAATTGTAGAAATTTAATTTATAAAAACATACAATTAAAGGGTAATGCTTGCCTTTAACACCAGCACTCGGGAGGCAAAAGCAGGTGAATCATTGTGAGTTTGAGGCTAGCCTGGTCTACAAAGTGAGTTCCAGGACAGCCAGGATTACAGAGTGAAACCCTGTCTCAAAAAGCAAAACAAAATAATAATAATAATAACAATGACAATAATTAAACTAATAATTTTCATGCTTTCTAAAATATCCCAGAATTGCATATGTGGTCATCCAATTAGTTCCATGCAAATACTTTCACCTTCTTCAGAAAGAAGAATTGTACTCATCTGAATGTTAGTCTCCAAGTTCTCCAATATTACTCATCTACATTTTTTTCTGAAAGCATTCTGTGGGCCTTGCCAGTAACTCTAGTTCTTAGCTCACAAATCTGATCTTAACTATCCCACATGATACAAATTCAAAATGAAAAATAAGAAAAAAAATTCTAAGATCCAAAACCTAAGATGACATCTCTTTTGGTTCTCTGTGTGTATACCCCATTTCTTTCTTGATCTGTTCCTCAATATACTAGAATTTTATTTTTCTGGGAAACAAAACTCTTACATTTTACCATAAATTTTATTCCATATATTTAAGACAATGAACATAATATAATAGAAATGTCAACATATGTAATGAAGCAAAGAACATGCCATTTAGCTCACAGTTAAAAGTTTAATGTGCATGAAATCTACACCACACAATCTCCTAAGTTTTCAGTGTTCTTTGTAGCACATATTTTTTCTAATCAGTGTATATGCACACAGCACACACACACACACATAAAGAGAAGAGAGAGAGAGGGGAGTTACTCAATTGGTTCAGTTTCTCTAGATAGCCTTACTTAATATGTAAGTAAAAGCAAATTGTGTTGGTTTTGTTGGTTTGGAGAACTTCAATGACTGAATTAAAGAAAACATTGAAGCAAGAATTCGGAAAGTTCAAAGAAAATATGATTGTTTTATTGAATGTTAATCACCCTTGAATGAAGACCATTCTGGCCATGAAGCAGCATTTGAAATTATCTGTCTGGTGGTATAGTCAAGAGAAAAGACCTTGTCTAAGACAAGTGTCTTTTGATGAATAAGTTTCTATTTCTAATATTTTTAAAGGTCTACTTCTCTAAGATACATTTAATCAGTTCAACTGGCAAAAATTTCTGTCCATAACCCAAATCAAATAGCAAAGTATATCCATTCTGTTATCCTAAACACATATGTATATATTTTTATTTCTGTGACCTAGGAGGATGCAAAATGTGAATGGTATGTATACAACTGAAAGAAATAGTTCTTAAAGTAAGGGGGGAAATTAGACTAAATTATGAATTCCTATATATCTGATTTGTTCTACTTTTTATTCAGTTACATGCTCATTGGTATGCAGGTCTATTACACTGCCCACTAAGGAAAGTTAATGAGAAACACAGAATATATTGAAAGTAGTTCTGAGAAGATAAATCTGTAGTTCACTTACAAAGCATTTGTTTAGAAAAATATTAAAGTTTATATTAAATGTTTGTTTTTATTCACCCTCCATCCTTTTTAACTCAATATTTATTTGTCTGAGGATATCCAAGTGTCTCATACTTTGTGTGAAATTGTCATTTAAATATCAAATCTGAAATACTTTTATTACCACATCAAGCAACTTTCATCAAGCAGATTAAAATTATTTCTCTAATTCAAGAGTTCAATATCATTTTGTATTAAGGGTTTGATGAAACATTCATAATATATTAAAAATTATCCTAAAGCTCAAATTTGATTGCTTACCTTAGTTTAATGAGTCAAGTTTTGATTGATGCATAGAAAGCTGGAGTTGATTAAAATAAGTAACTTCACTGGTGAACTTTAGATGCTGTTTGGTCAAATGACACTTGTGTACAGTTATGTAGTGCATGAATATGGGACCATCAGCAATTCATTAGAGTACTGGATGTTAAAATCTGCAAACTATTCATATTTAAATGAAGCAAAACACAGTTCTCAAAAATAAGACCATTTTTAATACCTATACTTATTCATATATTTGAAAGAAGACATTAATTAATCCAATCACAACACAAAATAGAAATATTATTACTAATTATAAGTGAAATTATTGTTGTATTATTATGAAACAGATACTCTGAAAGCAAGTTTAAATTCTCAAAATATATGAAGGGAAAACTTTAAGGTTTATATGTATTAAGTAACAGCTCTATGGCCAAACCGTTTGCAATAGAACTCTGATTTTGACAAAAAGATTGTTCCTGAAGTTTTCGTGGCATGTTATCGTAAAACTTGACAGAAATAACTTAAAGTACAGCTTTGTATAATGCCCAGTTTTAGAGGAGTTCCAGTATTCTGTCGCATACAATTGGACCATGAGTCTAGATCAAGTTGAAACACAGAACACAAGCTTCAATACTAGGCGATGTCATAGAGTGAATAAATTTCCATGTCCTTTAAAACTTGTGTGTTGAAATCCAGCATTTCAGTGTAAGGCTTCATCTGATAATATTTGGACAAAATAAAATTGCCTAGATGGTTAAAAAAAAGTAAAAGAACACACGAATGTAGGGAGTAGAGGATGAATCTAAGAAGAGTTTGGGTGGATGGCAAATATAATCAAAATGTATTACAAGAACTAGTGTGTGTGTGTTTGTGTGTGTGTGTGTGTGTGTGTGTGTGTGTGTGTGTGTTCCTAGAGCCCCAATGTGTTGATATGAGAAATTACTAGTAAGTCATTGACAGGGAGTTCACACAAGTACATGCACATGAATATGATTAGTGATCTTGGACAACTGACCTCAGAGAATTTGATACTTCAACCTATGAATATGGCATCCATACTTCTACCTCATACTTCCAAACACCTGACCTAAATAGCATAAGGTAAAGCTTTATTTGAGTTGCACTTTCAGAAAGTTTTCAGGCCATCTGTCTTCAGAGAAGATAAAGTAGAATGACTGCCCTTGGCAGTAAGAGTGAACACAGTATGAACTAACTAAAGTTCCAGAAAAAGTGACTTGACTGCATAGAAAACAAAGAAAAGCAAAGCAAGAACAAGAGGAAAATAGACCCTACAAGGACCTGTCCCCAGCAACTTTTTAAAGACTTCACAGCTTTCAACACACCACTATAGGCTGGAGACTAAACATTTAAATCATGGCCCTCTGAATAATGTTTCAGATTTAAATCTAACATCTGTGAACCGCATGCCAGGGGCAACTTGACACGGGATCTTTGGGAAATTGGTCTGAGATTTTTCAGACCAGAAGTATGTGGTAAAATTTCTCTTGTTTACATAGTAACCAGTCATTGGCTTTTTGCCACAGGATTACAAATAGAAAGAGATGGGATCTACGAAAGGCTCAGCCCTTAGATGCCCTAATCTACAACTGACGGGAGAAAAATAAAGGTAGATAGGATGGATACGAGGTTGGTATAGCTCTGTCCATGTTCTGAACCTGAGAGGCTCTGTAGCCTAGAGTAAGGACACAATCAGAAACTGAGTGTTTTACGTTTTCTTATCTAATCCATGCAGATGGAATAACTACCCTTTCTTTATTTCTTGATAGCAAAAGTTGGTATGCATCATTATGAGTTAAAAACTGACAGTTGTATGGAAATTATTGAGGAGTGGCTCAATGGGAAAAATAGCTTCCAGTCTCCTTGGTGGGGAAACAGAACATAAACATTAAATGTCCTTCATCTTAATGAATTTCTACACAGGAGACTGCCAATGATACCTGAAGGAATGGCATGGATTGGCACTGGAGCAACATTGAGGTGAAGACTGGCCTCCCAGTGGGGGCATTTTGGTTGCAAAAATGAATAGTTGGGTTTGCTACATATGAAGGAAAAGGCTTTCTTTCTGCCATCTACAGAAGCAACACAGAGTCTATGCAGACCTGGTGAGTCTACTACATGAGTGACATTATTCTGTGATTCTGATTGCCCTTTGCAGTTGGAATAATGGGATGACAGAAAAGAGCCTTTTCTCTTGGCAAATCAGAAGACCACGATTTAAATCCCTTTCCTTATACTTTCCAAGTATGTTACTAGGAGAAACATTAATGATTAAAGCAACAACAACAATGAAGTGGGAATACAGAGACTTTGAAGAATATACCTGTCCTTAATATTGAAATTAGGACACAAAATAACACAAGGGAAAGAACTACTCATGGGACAGAATAGATATGCCTCTTCGTAGGACAAAGAATTGACTGCAAATTAGGAATTGAAGTGATCATAGTTAATGAAGAGCCCTGGCATTTTTTAAATATAACTTTGAAGTCCTGCAGACTGATTTACATTTTCATTGTTCAAGTTTTGGGGCTAAGATCTAGAGATGTGAATGTGGTAATGCATGAATCGTTTCCTCGGAGATTCAATGCAATAGTAGGTGATATTAGTAAATACAAAAAAACTGCAGAAAGATATTATTATGTAATAAAAAGAAAACACCAGTCAAGCTAGACAGAAGGGAGAACTGATATCCCTGCAGTATTGTGCTTTAGAAGGTCAGGGTTATAGTTTGTTCGGGGAAGTAGCATATTCTACATGTCTAATGCATACCCCCCTTATTAAGCTAAAGAGTACAAAATATCAGAAATAATTATTTTTTGCATTTCTAATTGATTTCCCTAGTTTAGAATTTAAAGAAAAAGTCAAGGAGAAAAGAAGAAAAAATATATGAAATTTATTAGATTTAATGAGTGAGTTGGAGATACTTTACAGATGCCAATAGAACAAAATTTTATTGCATAAGTTGGCAAATTCTGATATAGGCCACTATTATCAATAAGTAGCTCAAATCTTTGATCAACCCTTTGGAAAACTTTTCTTTTTGACTTATGGGTTAAAAGTCCTGCAACAGAAAGCCATTTCCCGAGAAAGGCATTTTCATTGGAATTAGCAAGAAATGTTTTCAGTTTTAGTAACTGGAGCTACTATAGTGAATATTTAAAGAACAGATTAAAACTCTAAGAATCATTAATAAAGAATTAATTGGGTAATAGAAGCAGCAACACCATGGACATCAGTTCAAATCAAAATTGTATGGACATAATTGTTAAAATGTGAAAGTTCATGGGTAAAAGTTCTAAAGCAGAAATCTGTATCTATCCCCTTGTCAGTGTGTGTGTGTGTTTGTGTGTGTGTGTCTGAACCAGCAAAAAAATGGCCCTGCTTTTGATATTCAGGGATGTATGCTAGATGACTTATGCGGTACCTGATATTAAATAATTTGGAAACTGGGCTATTGGCCTAAGGTAAAAATACTTAAAATACTTAAAAATAGCCATTTTTAAAATGACATGAGAATGTGTGCTCCTAGTTGATTCTTGCCCTCATTATGCGAAGCGCACTGAATCATAGACTGCAGAGCATGATGACTTGATTATTTAACACAACCAGATAAATGTTTTCATTAGCTTCATGTTTCTACACAATGAAGATAATTGACTGTTGAAAGTATACTAATTCATTTGATCCCATGAGACAGAAATAATATCAGGGGAAATAACATTGTTAGGAATTCTTATTAGAACATAACATAAAAAATGGTCACTAATAGACATAGAGTAAATTTGGAAAACAAAAGGCAAAAATATTCTTACATTTTGGCTTTTGAATTGTTTAAAGTTACTAAAGTGATTTCATATTTCTTCTTATAAACTGTAGACTTCTTCCAACTTGGTGAGACTGGAGAAACTTTTCTGGCTCACCTAAAGAAATAGTACAAGTTATCACCACTTTATATATTCATATCCTTTTCTTGGGGTTTTTTATTTGCCACTTTAAGTCTGGTATGGGAATAGTATACAGCAGGTACTCTGTCTTTCTTATTTTATTGTACCAAACCTCTTTTTTTTAAGATTTAAGTATTTTTATTCAACTTTCTCTTTTTTAATTGATTGATTTTATTGAGCTATACATTTTTCTCTGCTACCCTCCCTTCATCTCATCTGCCCTTAAACCCACTCCCATGGTTGTCATGCTCCCAATTTACTCAGTAGATCTTGTCTTTTCTATTTTCCATGTAGATTAGATCCAGGTATGTCTAACTTTAGGGTCTTTTTTGTTGTCTAGGTTTTCTGAGATTGTGAATTGTAGGTTGGTTTTCTTTGATTTATGTTTAAAAATCACTTATGAGTGAGTACATATGGTAATTGTCTTTCTGTGTCTGAGTTACCTCACTCAATATAATGTTTTCTAGCTCCATCCATTAGCCTGTAAATTTCAAGATGTTATTTTTCTGTTATGTAGTAGTATTCCTTTGTGTAAATGTACCATATCTTTCTGATCCATTCTTTACTAGAGGAGCATTTAGGTTATTTACAGGTTATGGCTATGACAAACAATGCTGCTATGAACATAGTTGAGCACATGTCC